>CM050216.1:10843438-10848438 GCA_027475355.1 Coilia nasus | reverse complement strand
ATGGAGACAGTGGAGACAGTGGTGATACAATGGAGACGGTGGTGATACATTGGGGACAGTGGCGATACATTGGGGACAGTGGTGATACAATGGGGGCAGTGGTGATACAATGGAGACGGTGGTGATACATTGGGGACAGTGGTGATACAATGGAGACAGTGGAGACAGTGGTGATACAATGCCAAACAAATGGGAAGGGAAATGTAAAGCAAAGGCTCGTCAGACATGACTGAAGACTGAATTGGAGAGAGAGAGAGAGAGAGAAGTGATGAGTGTGTGTGTTACCTCAGACCCATCACTGATGACTTATAGACCCAGTTTCATTTCCCCTCTCTACTGCTACATCAGTTTGTCCTGCACTTTTCTCTCTCTCTCCTTGTCTCTCCCTTTCTCTGTCCCTCCCTCTTCCTTTATTTCTCCTTCCCTCCCTCCCTCTCCCTCTTCCTTTCTTTCTTCCACATTTCATGTCTTCATGTGTGTGTGTGTGTGTGTGTGTGTGTGTGAGAGAGTGTGTGTGTGTGAGAGTGTGTTGGGTGCTGCTTTTGTGTGGATGTGTGTGTATATTGTCATAAGTGTGTGTGTGTGAGGGAGGGAAAACACACTTGAGCTTTAGCTATTGTCTAGATGGTGACGAGTGAGTTAACTTCATCCCCCATTACTGTGGTGCCCATATAGATGCCAGCTTAAGTCCCAGGATAGTGCCTCAGTATATTCCACTTAAAGTGTGAGGGTCAATCCAGGACACACACACACACACACACACACACACACACACCTCAGTTATGCGCTAATATCTCAGCACAGCAGGGGAGCTTTCCACACAAAGCAGGTCTGTGGGAAGCAGAGAAGCTTTATGTAACAGGCGCACATTCACACACACACACACACACACACACACACACACACACACACACACACATACTCTTCTGTCAAAGAACATCGCACACACCTTTTCAGCTCTGAGAAACCTCCTGCCAGTCATGACAAGTAGAGGGATGAGGCTGCCCACCTTTCCGTGTGTGTGTGTGTGTGTGTGTGTGTGTGTGTGTGTGTGTGTGTCTTTGCGCTTGTGTTTCTGTGTGTGTGCGTGTGTGTTAGTCAGGAGGCCGGTGATGGGTAGGATGGGAATGAGGTCTTCAAAGTAGAAGGTAGGAAGAAACACACACACACACACACACACACGCAAATGATTAAATATGCTGTATATATAACTGTTCTCTGGCTTATGTTACATAAAGATATACTCACCCAGTTGCTGTAAGAGATAAGTCTCTCACTCTATACTCAAATACACACACACACCCACACACACACACATTCTGTGGGTTTTTGTGTTATGTTGTATAAATGTGAATTGTTACCCAACCTGGAGGTTGCGCTAGAGAGGGAACTAGGCCAAAACACCCAAAGGTGCTAACAGCCTTTAAGTCAGATGGCACATCTGGCAACCACACAGCTCCATATCTGGCAACCACAGGGAGAGGGTGTGTACCCCCACTGAAATTAGCGAGCAAAACTCTACAGCTTTTTGGCACAGTATCCCCCCCCCCCACTGTGTCCTGAGCCATGCGTGTCTGTGTGTGAGTGTGTGTGTTCAGCCCTAAGCTGCATCCCTCAAAGTTTCAGTTTAAAAAGCTCTCACTCTATTTCTGGAAAGATCTGCTAGAGAAGAAAAGATGGATAGAGAGACTAAAGAAGAGAGAGGGAAAGAGAGAAAAGAGAGGGGGAAAAGAAAGAGTAGTAGAAAGAGAGGGGGATGGAGAGGAGAGAAGATGGAAGGAGAGAAGAGACTAGAGGAAAGAGGGGGATAGAGAGGAGAGAAAGAAAGAGACTAGTGGAAAGAGAGGGGGATGGAGAGAAGAGAGGGAAAAGAGAGAAGAGACTAGAGGAAATAGAGAGGGGGGATGGAGGGAAGAGAGAGAGGGGAAAGAGAAGAGAGGAAAGGGGTGAGTTGGAAAGGAAAAGAGATAGACAGATGAGGAAGGGGAGAGGAGAGGAGAGAGAAGAGGGGAAGATGGAAGAGAAGAGAGAAGAGGAGGGGGGCAGGAGAGGAGGATAGAAGAGGAGAGACAAGAAGAAGAGGAGAGGTAACATAAGGACAAGAGGAAAGGAGAGGAGACGAAAGATAAGGAGGAGAGAAGAGATGGAGAAGGGGAGGGGAGGGGAGAGGAGAGGAGGACTGCTGCTGTCTTCTCTTTGGAAAAGGGTGGTCTATGTTTTGCTGTTTGTAGTCTTGGAAATGGCTTTTTCATTGAAGTATGATGTGTCTGAGAGTGTGTGTGTATAATCCATGTTGGTGTCAAGATTGGCAGATCACCCAGAGACAGACACACACGTACGCACACGCACGCACACACACATACAACACACACACACCTCTGCCAAGGACAGTGACACTGCACACACACAGCTCTCTACCGTGAGGTTGCTGTAGACACATACACATGAGCAATCACACACACACACATACACACACACACTTGGCTGAGTGGTTTGTGTGGTGGCCAGTACAAGGCTGCTATAATTAGCACCTGAAAGACCTGTGTGTGTGTGTGTGTGTGTGTGTGTGTGTGTGTGTGTGTGTGTGTGCGTGCGTGTGTGTGTGTGTGTGTGTTTGGTGCCCCAAAGCTCATCCTTTGTGCTGTATATTTTACAGTGTCAGCACACACCCTGACCTCCACTGTCACCAGGGGATCACAGCCCAGCCTCCACGTGTGAGTGTGTGTGTATGTGTGTGTGTGTATGTGTGTGTATGTCACAGTGTGCACAGTAGGTCACATGATGTAATACTGCTATCGCGTGCCAGAGAAGTCTGTCATGGGTCACACGCTCTTAATGATGTCACCAAGGGCAAGATTGAAGGTCATTCACACACACACACACACTTACTGAAAGTCATTGTCTTAAAATGAGCCTTACTGGAAGTCATTCTGTCTTAAAATGAGCCTTACTGAAAGTCATTCTGTCTTAAAATGAGACTTACTGAAGGTTATTTTGTGTTAAAATGTCAACATTGATATCAGGGGCCTGAAGATTCTGTTGTTTTAAAATGTTTGTCACAAAAACAACTTCTAACACCTACAATCTTTGCCCAACATATTGGAAAGTGTGTCACATGTCAGAGTTCAGAATTGTCTATTTCTGTCACGTATTCTGCCACCTTGGATGGTTTTGTTGAGTTGAGTAAAATAACATTTGCTGTTACCAGGTCCTTTAGTCAGACTGGTTGTCACCTGTAGAGTCTGTCAGCATTTGTGAAGGCTGGAGTGTTTAAAGTGTGTGTTCTTATTTTTCAGGAGATGCTAAGTGTGTGAACATCAGACAGAAGGGCGACACCTGAGCACACCTGAGCAGAAGGCTCCATTCTACACACACCTGAGCAGAAGGCTCCATTCTACACACACCTGAGCAGAAGGCTCCATTCTACACACACCTGAGCACACCTGAGCAGAAGGCTCCATTCTACACACACCTGAGCAGAAGGCTCCATTCTACACACACCTGAGCACACCTGGGCAGAAGGCTCCATTCTACACACACCTGAGCAGAAGGCTCCATTCTACACACACCTGAGCAGAAGGCTCCATTCTACACACACCTGAGTGCATACTTCTAAAAGGCAAGGTAGGTATTGTTTTTTTTACTCCTGTTGCTGGCTAGCACACACACACACACACACACACACACACACACACATGCATAGACACACACACACATGCATAGACACACACACATACTTAAAAGCTCTAGCATCTTTCCACACATGGAGCAACTGGGATGTTGCAGTGAGAGAGTGAGAGACACATGGAGCAACTGGGATGTGGCAGTGTTGCAGTGAGAGACTTGACTGTGTTTAGTGATCACACGGCAACCATGAGATGCTGTTCTTTGCTGCCATGGAAACAGCAGCCATGGGATGTTCTCCTACGCTCTCATGGAAACTTCAACCATGAGATGTTCCCCTATGTTGCCATGGTAACAGCAACCATGGGATGTTCCCTGTGCTGTCATGGAAACAGCTACCATGACATGTTCCCTTCGCTGTCATGGTAACAGCAACCATGAGATGTTGTCTGATTCTGTCATGGAAACCGCAAACACGGGATGTTCCCTACGTTATCATGGAAACAGCAACCATGTGATGTTCCCTGTGCTGTTATGGAAACAGCAACCATGAGACGTTACTTACGCTGAATGAAAAACAGGACAGGCCGCACTTTGCATATATTCGACTTTTTATTGCACAGGCGCGTTTCGGACGTGTGTGTGTGTGTGTGTGTGTGTCTACTGTTATTGAGGCAACTGTGTGTCCTGCCGTCTGTGAGCCCAGCAGGCGGTCTTGTTTTTGAGGTGCTTCTTGGGGTTTCTTCAAGTGTGTGTGTGTGTGTGTGTGTGTGTGTGTGTGTGTGTGTGTGTGTGTGTGTGTGTGTGTGTGTGTGTGCATGTTGTTGGAGAGTAGTTATGAGTTGTGGAACAGCATCAAGAGGAGAGATTCTCTGATATCTCTCCCCCCCATCCCTCTCTCCCATACTCTCTCTCTCCCTCCATCCATCCCTTTCCCCTCTCTCCCATACTCTCTCTCTCCCTCCATCCATCCCTTTCCCCTCTCTCCCATACTCTCCCTCTCCCTCCATCCCTTTCCCCTCTCTCCCATACTCTCTCGCTCTCTCCCTCCATCCCTTTCCCCTCTCTCCCATACTCTCTCTCTCCCTCCATCCCTTTCCCCTCTCTCCCATACTCTCTCTCTCCCTCCATCCATCCCTTTTCCCTCTCTCCCACACTCTCTCTCTCCCTCCATCCCTTTCCCCTCTCTCCCATTCTCTCTCCCTCCCTCCATCCCGTTCCCCTCTCTCTCTCATACTCACTCTCTCTTTCTCCAGCCCCATCCCTCCCTCTCCCATTCTCACTCTCTCTTTCTCCACCCCATCCCTCTCTCTCCTATTCTCACTCTCTCCCTCATCCCTCTCTCTTTCTCTCTCCATCCAAGCCTTTTCCTCCCT
>CM050216.1:10830938-10838438 GCA_027475355.1 Coilia nasus | reverse complement strand
CAAATTCACACAAACAAGTGCAGGCATGCACACGCGCGCACACACACACACACACACACACACACACACACACACACACACACACACACACACACACACACACACACACACACACACACACACACACACACTGCAATACCCTAAGCATCCAAAACCTGACAACTGGGAAGAAGACACACACTACCCCTTTTGCCTCGCTCTCTCTCATTCACTCACAAACTCTCTCACATGCACATACTGTACACACACACACACACACACAGACCCACACACACACACCACAGACTCAGCATTCGTGTTGGTGCTGTGGAGTTGTAAACATATTAAAAATTAAATTCCACCTGCAGGCGTGTAGGATGCATTTTTAATTTAAACATCTCCGGCAGGGTCTCTGTATCCTCCCCTCCTTCTTCTCAGCATGTTTTGGAAACTGACATTGAGGTGTTTTTTTGAATAGTACTACAGTAGTCATATCTTCTGCACAGCTAGGGTGCATGTGTGAGGTGTTTTAACTAGTACACAGCATAAACTGGAGTGTTGAAATTGTAGGGAGTTGATTTTAACATTTTTGGATTGAAAAGTTGTCCAGAGTTGGGGTTATTTCAGATTGTAAAGTGTTAATTTAACTCTGTAGAGTGTGGGGCTTTAAAAACCTTCTAAAGTGTTAAAATCAATTCTGTGGGAGTCAATTCAACACTGGGCTTTTTGCTGTGTACTAGTCTAATTCTCTGCACAGCTAAGGTGCATTTTTCATGTGTTTTAACTAGTACACTCACAGTCAATGAAAACTTTGAGACCATAATTTTCATTGAAACCCATCAATTTTTCAGCATCATTTTTCTTTTGAAACCCTAAAACTGGATTTTTTTCATATGAATCATTTGCTTAGGAAATTGGCATACAGAAACAAAAATCTAAAGTTTCAAGAATAATTTCAAAACAAAAAACTTAACAAAAGAAAATGGCACCTGCAAAACACAAAGTCACAACAGTCGATACCGGGTATGGCCTGGCCTTCGTTTGCTTCGATGCAGGCGGCGATCGGTTAGCGCATGCTTTGGACTACTGTAGGCGTCAGATAGCGTCCTGCGGAATCCTATTCCACTCTTGCTGTAGTAAAAGCCCGGCCCATCGAAGTCGTATCTGGCGCTGAACCATGGTCAGGATGTTGGCGCGTAAAAGCAATCCTGCTTGGAGGTTGACCTCCCAGTCTATCGTCAACAGAGCCAGAACCAGGTTTCAAATTGTGGGTTGGGAACATACAGTACGCCTGGCTATCTCACTGTAGCTCAAACCGGCCTCCACCATACCCAGTGCCCGGAGTTGTTGTTCATGTGATGAACGCGGCATAGTCTGGACTAATGGTGGCCTTTTTTGGGCCTTTATATAGGCCTTCAAAGCCAATCCTCAAATTGTGCAGATACCCATTGAGTGTTGCTCAATGTGTATTTATTATTATTATTAATAATAATAATAATAATAATAATAATAATAATAATAATAATAATAATAATAATAACAATAATAAACTTTACTTGTATAGCACAGTTCATACATGCAAGATGCAGCTCAAAGTGCTTTACAGTTTAGCAGGGTTGTTACAAGACAACATTTCTTGCGGTTCAGTGGTGCCGGAGCAGATAAATACAGTAGCAGACTGACTCTTGCATGAACACAGGTAGGCAGTCCTTATAGGCCCTAGTCAGCAATCTTTGTAGTCCAGTGGCGCTAGAACTATGCAATGCCCTGTTAATGTGGGCTGTTATGTGAACATAGGTCGGCAGTCTTTGCAGACCAGTGGCACTAGACGAGGAAAGTTCATTTAGACGCAGTCGGTTGTTAGTGTCCCCAGGGAGCAACAGGGGTGAGGAAAAACTCCCTGTTTGTTTGATTTGCGTGAATTCAGGAAGAAACCTCAGGAATCAGTGAGTAAAACTCCTTGTTTTTCTAGGAAGAAACCTCAGGCAGAACCACTTCTCCCAGGGAAGCCCATCTGCCGGGGCTGGTAACTGGAAGTCTGTGACTTGTATTTGGTCCACTTTTGCAAAGAGACCAACCCATGTGCAATGAACCGTGATAAGAACACAACCTATCATTATTTCAACTACTCAAGCACTAAGTCATCAATAAATCCACAATGAATAATAACAATCCCCCTACAAGTTGAAATGTGCATATGTTTCTACCTCAAAGTTTCTATCGACTGTCAGTGTACTAGTCTTGTCTTCTGCACAGCTAGTCAGTATGCCCCATTACACATACACTGATGCAGTATGCTGTATACGAGTATACAAGTTATTGGCATTCTGTCTTCCACATTTATGAAAGTGTGTGTGTCCATGCAGGAAGCAAAGTTGTAGCTGTTTGAGTTTTGGGTTTTAGGCCTGTAGTGTATGTGATCGGTGTAGCAATTTGTGTGGCAGTAGCTGTGTGGATGAATTTCTGTATGCAATGTTAATTGGATGCTGTTTGATTTTTAGAAGAGTGTGTGTGCGTGTGAGTTTGTGTATGCAATATTAATTTGAAGCTATTTAATATTTTGGAGTGTGTGCGCGTGCATGTGTGTGTGTGTGTGTGTGTGTGTGTGTGTGTGTGTGTGTGTGTGTGTGTGTGTGTGTGCATGTGCATTTGTGTGTGCGTGTGAATTTGTGTATGCACTATTAATTTGCCGCTGTTTAATGTTCAGGTGTGTGTGTGTGTGTGTGTGTGTGTGTGTGTGTGTCAGGCTAATTGGATGCTGTTTGAGTGTTATGGAGTCCCAGCCGGGTGTTTAGTGATCATGTAGCTCATCTCAGAACAGCTGCTGCGACTCAGGCTCCTCCTGTCAGCTCTCTAATCAGCACTGGGGTGTGTGTGTGTGTGTTTGTGTGTGTGTGTGTGTTTGTATGTACGCGTGTGTGTGGGTGTGTGCTTGCATGCGTGTCAGTGTGTGTGTATGGCTGCTCGTGTGCGTCCACGTACAGTATAGCCGAGTAGAACCATCTGCTTTAAACCATCCACCAGCCCCTACACACAGACACACACAAATGCACACTTATGGCTTTAACACAGAAATACAGTCAGAGACAGATCCAAGTGTTTGACGATAAGAACCATGGGTATCTGTCTACTTCAGTCTATCCTTGCCCAGTCTGTCTGTCTGTCTGCCCAATCTGTCCCTCCGTCCATCCACCCGTCTATCTATCCGCCTGTCTGTCTCTATCTATCTGTGTGTGTCTGTGAGTGTGTGTGTGTCTGATCTGCATGTTGAGCTGTAGAAGTATGTCTCCTCCTGTCTGTCTTTGCCAAGCTGTCCCAATGGCCTGTTTAGATGTGCACTGTAGGTGTCCGTCAAATGCACACACACACACACACACACACTGACACACACGCTTTAACACATGCTTGTTAATGTGCGCTGTAGGCGTCTGATTATTCACCCAGCAGTTGGCCCTGGCCTCTAATGCCATTGCGGGCATGAGACACACACACGCACACACGAGCATACACACACACACACACATAAACACACGCATACACACTCTTAAACCATATGGGCCAGGAGACAGCAGGATATCAGGTGGACACATGCCAATCTGAAAATGCTACTGGAGAAGGCAGCATGGGGAGATGCCCTCTGGGAAGAGGCGTGGTCTGATATTGGCATATACAGTACGTACTGTAGCACTGGTGTGGGTACAGATTGGTATTTAAGGACAATTTTGCTCATTTTCAGCATGCAGCTCTATTGATCAAGCTGCCCGAGACCTGCCACTCCCAAAGATGCCAGAAATGTTGGTCCAACACATATAGGTCTCCTTGATTGGAGAATCTGCACTGACAGCTAACCCATGGTAGTAGCATGCTAGCCTAGTGTTGCTAACATTGGCCACTCCTGCTAGCCTAGCGTTGCTAACATTGACCGCTGTAGCATGCTAGCCTAGTGTTGCTAACATTGGCCACTGTAGCATGGTAGCCTAGTGTTGGTAACATTGGCCACTTATGCTATTCTAGTGTTGCTAACATTGGCCACTCATGCTAGCCTAGTGTTGCTAACATTGACCACTGTAGAACGCTAGTCTAGGGTTGCTAACATTGGCCACTCATGCTAGCCTGGTGTTGCTAACATTGGCCACTGTAGCATGCTAGCCTAATAATGCTAACATTGACCACTGTAGCATGCTAGACTAGTATTGCTAACATTGGCCACTCATGCTAGACTAGTGTCACTAACATTGGCCACTTTACCATGCTAGCCTAGTGTCGCTAACATTGGCCACTGTAGAATGCTAGCCTAGTGTTGCTAACATTGGCCACTGTAGCATGCTAGCCTAGTGTTGCTAAGGCAGGCTAAGTACCTACTAGGGGTGGCACGGTTCACAAAAGTCGCGGTTCGGTACGTATTGCGGTTTGAGGTCTGCGGTTCGGTACGTATTGCGATTTTTTTTATTTTTTTATTTAATCTTAAGTACTCTATATTTGGGCATATACTATTTACCTTAAATAACCATAGTTTTTAAGCATTTAAGAGAGGTTAAAATTACAGTTAGAATGAAATAATCATGCACAAACTGAGTTTGAGTTGACATAAGCGTATTTTATGAACAATCTCTGATAAAAAGCCAGGTAGTATTTTGAAACAGCAAGAGGGAAGACATGGATGATTTCAACAGCTTTTTTATTTACTACAGTATTCATACAAAGTGTCAGGAGCGTTTGCTGCCATCTTGTGGCATCTAGAGGAACCAGGTGTCTGTTGTCACACACAGGGCTCTATTTTCACAATCATATGCGCATTGTCTAAAGTCTGTCGCGCAAGTTGCTTTGGGGGCGTTGCCGAGACAATATGCTATTTTGACGACAGGAAAAGTGATCAAAAACGGTTTCCCTTTAGTTATGAACAATGTGTGTTTCCTTTGGTTATGAACAATGTGTGTATGTTTATTAAAAACTGATTGCTCAATGAATGTGGATTATTGCAAAATATGTAATAGTGTTTATGTCATTGCACTTAGTAAATAGTCAGATTCGTAGTCGTATGCAATTGGACATCTTTTTGGAGCTTGAAGATGTTTTAAGCCCTGTTGTTGGCATGATGTATGTGTTAATAACCATGCCTTTAGTGGATAGCTATCGTCCCCTAACAGCGACTCATCAAGAGGGGGATCCCTATCGATCTCCCAAAGCGTTGTGCGCCCATAAAATAGCTTTTCAGCAATGAGCAACTGACGACAGACCAGGGTTTTGTTGGTCACTGGCGGATTTAATTTTTGCGTCCTTATAATAGCATCTGGCACGCTTTGCGACAGACCACACCTCTTCTTTTCGCTGACACATCCGTGATGGCGCAGTGTCATCTGCACTGCCACTGTATTTTTATAACAATTTATAACAAAATACACACACAGCCAATATAAAACATTGCAATAAAACCAATCACTGCACTGTTTAAAACAAACATCCCCTGTTCACTTAATTTTCATATTCTTCTGCAAGAAAATCAGTTTGTCAACGTTTCCTGGCAAGAGGCGAGACCTACTTGCAGTTAGAAAATAGAAAGTCTATTTTTCTGTGCGTTTTCTGCGCGTATTTAGCCAAAATCCCATTGAAAGCTATAGGCACAGCTATACAATTCATGTCAACTGTGCTATCAATGCATGTATTGACACAGGGAATACCTCAAAAACCTCGCGACTGTCTGCAAAATATTACCATTCGCTTACAACTGCATGAAACAAACGCTGGAAAGCTACCAATATTGGCATCATATCAGATCTGCACTACAAGGGCATTGACTAGCCTACATAAACACAGAAACTGAAATACCTGTGAAGTTGTCACGCTGTCCAGTCAAACATGTTGTAGGTATAATTCTTTTATGTTCTTAATAGGAAGAAGCAAGATTTTGCTGAAGATTTCTTCTTCGGTGTATTCTCAATACAAGAAAAGCATCAATCGCTAGTCTGCTGTCGGCCACTCGAGCTATAAAAAACAGCCACCTCGTTCTGGTCATTCATTGTTTCCTACTTGGTTTGATAAATCTAGTCAATAAGGCACTAGGCAAAACTGAGGTCCATAAGTCACTACATTTAATAATTTATTTACCCGATGTAGGCAAAGTGACTGTTGGCAAAGAGGTAGAGTTTATCATAACTTTATGGAAGGGGTTAAAACGCGTTCGCTTTTCTTGTACCGGGAGTGAATAAAGGCTTTGACAATTATCAGCCTACATGAGTTCTAAATCAATTTTTTGACGGCGTCATCGTATGTAATGGGGAAACCGGAATGTTCCCACACACCTGATTTGAATGATGCGGGGACATCCTCAATGTACGACATGCCTTCTCCACTGTCACTTGCCATATTTGCACTTGTCATCCACACTCCGCTGTCACTTCAATTCTTTCGCGCGAATAAGAACCACGTGGTTTCATACGGGCATTCTGCTTTTTTTTTTTTTTTTTGGCGAACCACGGTCTACACGCGTATTGCACCGCAACAGGCGTATTGTTCGGTTCGTTTTTTTTCCCAGGACCGTGCCACCCCTAGTACCTACATCAACACTGCCCACACACGGCACATGCTTGTTGACAGCCATGTTGATGCAGTAAGTGGGTAGGACCAGACTGCTATGGACAATATTGCTCTTATGTGTGCGACCGGTAGGCTCTGTCCATAGTGACAGGCTGACACTGGTTGGCATGACTGTAACAGAGTGACACTGGTTGGCATGAGTGGTATCGCTGCAGTGAGAGTGTGGCAGTCGGTTGGCGCAGGCAATGGCTCTCGGGTGCCAGGGGCGGTGGTGGTTTGAACGCCTGGTTCTGCTTTGGTTGGCATGGACCCTGGTTCTGGTTGCGTTGGCACGGGCTGTGTTTGGAGCGGGTCGTGGTGCCGTCAGCGTTGGCACTGTGTGTGTCTGTGGAGTGGGTTGTGTGTGTGTGTCTGTGCAGGGGTTTGCGCTGGCATTGTGTATGTGTCTAGGGAGGGGTTGTGTGTGTGTGTGTCTATGGAGCGGGTTGTGTGTGTCTGTCTATAGAGCGGGTTGTGTGTGTGTGCGTGTGTGTCACCGTTGGCACCGTGTGTGTCTGGGCATGTGGCGCTTAGTCAGCCCTCTCTCGCCACAGGAAGCAGGGAGTTGCCACAACACACCGGCAGTGGCAGGTAATGACACACACACACACACACACACACACACACACACACACACACACACACACACACACACACACACACACACACACAGAGAAACGTGCATTAAGCAAAATACACACAAAGACACCAATACACATTCACACCCAAAAATATGTGTATACGCACATCCTACCTACACAAACACAGACAAAAATAAATGCCTCACACACACAAACACACGACTACTTTTTATGCTAAAACCAATGGGACTGACTTTCACTTTCATTTACCAACTATTTGTTGACTCATTTGTAGAGTGCTTAGATCACATCAATAACACATGTAGTAAAGGTTTCTAAATCAATAACACGTTTATTAAAAGTCAAT
>CM050216.1:10820938-10825938 GCA_027475355.1 Coilia nasus | reverse complement strand
TGCTCATGTCCTTCAACCGCTCTCCGGCTCTCTCTCCCTCTCTTTTTCACACACACACTCGCGCACACACACATACATTGCGCCGGCGCCGCCCTTTCCACTCACCTCACTTTGTAAAATCCCCAACACCGTGGAAAACAGGGAACAAACGCTGTGCCAAGAAGCTTGTATGTAACCGGAGGACAAATGGTTCCACTTTGGAAATGGTTTGAGTGACAGAGTGGAAAATAATTAGGTACACTCCTAATTAAGACCATTGTTTCTGCCCTGGTTTTGTGCAGGAGTCGCCAACCTTTTTCAAAGGGTCATTTTTGACAATATCAGAGACACTTTAACAAGATAGACAATGACTACACATTATTATTCAATTTGGTATTCAATATTGTATTATTGTCAAGGCTATAGACTACTGTATTTCCATTTATTGTTATGAAAATACAGATATTCGATAGTGACTGAGGGTGTTGATTGTTGTACCTAAACAAATCTAGTTTTGAAAAAATGTATTTATCAACATAATGTAATGTGTATTGTGTTTTTATTATATTATCAGTAGGTAACAACTTAAAAAAAAAAAAAAAAATCAGGACGAATCTGGACGGTTCAAAATGATTTTCGGGACACTTCTGGGACGGTGGTGAAAAAAGTTAAGTTTAATCCCTGGCATACATATGTTGAAAGGCAGGGAAGTGTGTGTGTGTGTGTGTGTGTGTGTGTGTATGTGTGTGTGTGTGTGTGTGTGTGTGTGTGTGTGTGTGTGTGTGTGTACGTATATGTAAGTGTGTGTGTGTGTGTCTGCTTACAGTGGCATTTAGAAACATGCATGTGAAAGGCAGCGTGATTGTGTGTGTGTGTGTGTGTGTGTGTGTGTGTGTGTGTGTTTGTGTGTGTGTGTGTGTGTGTGTAAGTGTGTGTATCTGTGTTTATAGTGGCACTGAGAAACATGCATATGTTGAAAGGCAGTGTGGTGTGTGTGTGTGTGTGTGTGTGTGTGTGTGTGTGTGTGTGTGTGTGTGTGTGTGTGTGTGTGTGTGTGAGAGAGAGAGAGAGAGAGGGTTAACAGTGGCATTCAGAGACATCCATATGTTGCTGTCTAAAAGGCATCTGTTCCAGTCCCAGAAGAGTCTTATATAAGGTGGGCCAAAAACACATTCATTTTAAATGCCTATGTGCTGGATTAGAAAAATGATAGAGTACCAAATATATTTGTTGCATAACTGACATTCAGGTGTTTCTGGAGTATCTAGACACGACTCTGACTGCAAATTACAAGCAAGTTCATTTGTGTGTGTGTGTGTGTGTGTGTGTGTTTTGCCTCTGCACTTTGACAGCCATAATTGCCTGTGTACGACCGGCTGATATCTGGTTTCAGAATACATAACTGACCTGGCGTGTGTGTGTGTGTGTGTTTGTGTGTGTGTGTGTGTTTGTGTGACTGGCCAATATCATTGTCTGGTTTTAGTATGCATATCTGATCTAAGTGTGTGTGTGAGAGTGACTGGCCAATATCATTATATGATTGTAATCTGCATATCTGATCTACTGTAAGTGCGATGAGATGTGCTGTACAGATAATCTCTGTACAGACAGCTGGCAGATTGCATCAAATGATTACAGCATATCCAGACTGTTTGTGTGCTTGCGTGTGTGTTTGAGAGGCAGAGTTCATCTGTATACCGCATTTCATACACAAAGGCAGTTCAATGTTCTTTACAACAATAAAACAAAAGAAAAGAACAATATGTAAAAGCATAAAAGATAAAAACGTGTGATGATAAAGTATATGTATAAAAGGATAAAAGTAGGATAAGTGTAAGGTAAATAAAAGACAATAAAAAAGAAAGAAAAAGCATAGTAATTAAAGGATATTCATTAGCAGAAAGCATCTGAGAACAGTTTGGCCTTCAGTCTAGATTTGAAACTGCCAACAGTAAGAGCTTTTTTGATGTTTACTGGGACTTGGTTCCAAAGCTGAACTGCATAGCAGCTGAAAGCTGCTTCGCCCCATTTCCATTATCAGCTTATTATGTAACGAACAGCCATGCTTCACATGCATATACACATACACATGCACGCCCATATTTTACCAGCATTTGGCTAGTTAGCTGGGGCAAATGTCCATTCCTAAAACACACACACACACACACACACACACACACACACACACACACACACACACACACACAAACTGCCCTCTTCCACTCTGTAATTCCCACATTCCCAGAGTGATATAAATATGAGTGTTTTAGAGAAAAGTAAATGAGTTAATGCTCATTGTGTTTGGCTGTACCTAATGACTTACTGCTCCAAAAGACAGGATTATTAAGATGAATTCACTCAATACATTTAAATATGTCTGCTCAATCTGCTGAGCTGAGAGCTTCAAATGCCCATTACACACACACACACACACACACACACACAGCTCATTAGTGTGTGTGTCCCAATTTATTAATGTCAGAAATCAATCAGCGTCTCCACAGACGTCTGTGTGTGTCTGTGTGTGTGTATGTGTGTGTGTGCGTCATCTTAGACTCATTTGTCAATTAACTGAAAGTAAGGAATATTAATAGACATATCAATCATAGAATGCATGTGTGTGTGTGAGAGAGAGACTATGTGTTTAAATGTGTGTGTGTATGTGTGTGTGTGAGAGAGAGACTATGTGTTTAAATGTGTGTGTGTATGTGTGTGTGTGAGAGAGAGACTATGTGTTTAAATGTGTGTGTGTATGTGTGTGTGTGACTACAGTAATGTATAGTAAGGTCCATATTACAGACAGCTGCAGAACAAATGGAAGCCCTGGTGTCTGTGCGTGTGTGTGTGTGTGTGTGTGTGTGTGTGTGTGTGTGTGTCACTTGTTCGTTGGACGTACACACGCATGCATGGACACATACGTACACACACAAAAGCATTCTTTGACACACACACACAAACATTGTCACCCCACCACCACCACCAACACAGACTCATTCCTATTACCTGTGTCTCCATTAAAAGTGGCCACACACACACACACACACACACACACACACACACACACACACACACTGAGGTTTTCTGTGTCTCCAGTAAGAATGGATGCATACACACACACACACACACACACACACACACACACACACA
Organism: Coilia nasus; assembly: GCA_027475355.1. Taxonomy (NCBI): domain Eukaryota; kingdom Metazoa; phylum Chordata; class Actinopteri; order Clupeiformes; family Engraulidae; genus Coilia; species Coilia nasus. The sequence continues at coordinate 10,822,812 of CM050216.1, read as the reverse complement.
CACACACACACACACTAATGTTTTCTGTGTCTCCAGTAAGAATGGCTGCACATGGAGTTTATTTACTGTTGGCAGATAAAAACATTTATTCACTCTGGCTAATCATTCATCAGTAATGGATGTGCAGCATGAGCGCACACACACACACACACACACACACACACACACACACACATGCAGCGGATGAAGCCATTAATTAAGGCTAATCATTAATCAGTAATGAATGTCGAGCACGGGGTTGAGGTGCACATGCATCTGCTGGGAGATGGGGGTCGTGTGTGTGTGTGTGTGTGTGTGTGTGTACGTGCGTTTGTGTATGTGTGTGTGTTTTATAGTGGCACCCTCATTCATCTCCATTAGAGGCTCTTAGCTGAAGTTTCTGAGGAACAGGAACACCTCTCCCACTCTCCCACTCTGAGACCAGCACAGCAGCCAGCCATGGAGGTGTGTGTGTGTGTGTGTGTGCGCGTATTAGTGTGTGTGTGTGCGCGTATTAGTGTGTGTGTGCGTATAGGTGTGTGTGTGTGTGCCAGGGATGGAAATTAACTTTTTTGTCCACCTGCCACTGTGGCAGGTAGATTCGAAAATCTACCAGCCACTCAACATTTTTACCAGCCACTTTCTATTCAACTGTTCCATACATTATAGTGCCTAGAAATGCAAATATTTTCCAATTCATAGTTTGTAACAGAGCTGATTATTCAGTTGCTGTGTTACCAATACATGATATAGGCCTAGCCTAACAATGTCTCTTTTTGGTCATAATACATACTCTGCCCAATACATACTCTGTTGTTGCGAAACAGGAAACAAAGACAAAGTGATTCAAAACAATGGCTTGAAATATCTTTCTGTAACTACAGGAGTTTACAGTAAACCAGTTTCAACTTATCTGTGTAATTGAGCACTGGAGACACACAATGGAAGTAAAAATTGCAAAAATGCATCATTACAGTAGGTGGTTGGAAATATATAGCAATATCTACCTGCAACTATAGGATGCACTCCATTAACATTTTTCAACTGCATTGACCTGCTCTGCACTCACTCAAAGAAATTAAAAATGAGAACGTCAGGATACCAAGGGTGATGAGCACCCTCTACTAAGGGAGTAATTAGATGTTTTTATCCTCACTAATTTCGCCATCTGAACAGGTTTAAAATATCACAATTAAGGCTGCTCGATTATGGAAAAACTGAAATCACGATTATTCAAACGATTATTTTGTTTTCCTCAGTATCATGCTTCATGTATTGAAAATGTATTCAAAAACATTTCGAAAAAACATTCTTGTACCTTCGGATTTTCCCTAATACCTTTCTTCGTAAACATCTCCTTTGATGTCTAATGTACAAACAGTAGAAATGTCTAATGTATACATCTAATGTACAGTACAAACAGTAGAAAATCATTGTTTCCCTCGATTTTATGTGTTGTGAGATCGTTTGGCCCTGAAATCGTTATCACGGTTAGAATTCGATTAATTGAGCAGCCCTAATCACAATGAAATTCATATCCGAATATAAACACAATAATGCATGAAAAACGACTAATGTGTATTTAAAAGTTATTTTTATGTAGGCTACATTATAAGGTCAAAGGTAAAAACTATTGAGATGGCCTAACAGCTATTTGCTGCTCGTAACGGCACAGACAAGAATGCATAGTTTTTTTTCTTACCACATCGCACACAAAGAAGAAGAAATTACTTGATGTGCTGTCACATTTACTGAGGCATACTTGAAGAAATTGACATCGCCAACGAGTTTGTGCAGAGAGGTGCGCAGGCTGGCCGTCAGAACGTTTTAGAAAAAGTAAGCCCGCTTTTTCTACTATAACTTAGCCAGCATACTAGCGATTTATTTGTGGACAG
>CM050216.1:10808438-10813438 GCA_027475355.1 Coilia nasus | reverse complement strand
TGAACTCGACATTGCCATTAATTGTGAAGTTTGATAGAGACGGTTACAGTAGGTACGTACATTCTATTGGGTATTCATATGGAACGGTGCTGAAGTTTTAAACTTTTTTTGCCAGAACTACTTTCAAGGCGTGCATGATATATGATTTTACTGTATGCCTAGCAACCAATCAGAAAGCAGCACCACGTCCCAGAGGGTCATAAAGCTAAATAGTATTCAGTTTAGCTCTCTATTTAGAATGTCCTCTGTTTCTTTTTATGTTTCTAATAAATAAATATTTCAAATGCAACAAATGAGCCAGTCCACAATTTAGTTTCATGGCAAAGTAGCTGTAATTTCTATAAAGAATGTATTTTGTTATGTAAGGGGTAACATCCGACAAGGCGTGCATTATACAGTTTTAAGTCAAGGAGGTGGAGCCTAAGAACTTAGAACTTAGCCTAAGAACAGTAGGTACGTACATTCTATTGGGTATTGATATGGAACGGTGCTGAAGTTTTAAACTTTTTTTGCCAGAACTACTTTCAAGGCGTGCATGATATACGATTTTACTGCATGCCTAGCAACCAATCAGAAAGCAGCACCACGTTCCAGAGGGTCATAAACAACATTAATGCATTTGCCTGCACTGTGTTCCTAATGGTACAATAAGTCCTTCATTGAGGAATATAACATTTTTTGAATTCAGTATTTTAACTATGTTTAGCTTATATTCTCATAGACTCTATTGAAACACTGAAATTCAGGGAGAAATCTCCGCTTATCAATTAATCGTTAATCGATCGACAAGGCCATTCAACTATCGATTAATGAATTAATCGATAATTTACATCCCTAATTGTAACTGAGCTAATTTGAAAGCCATACCCTATATCTGCTGGCATCCTTCCACTCTGGGGAGGGGTGTTTGTGTGCGTGTGCGTGTGTGTGTGTGTGTTTCAGGAATGGACATTTTTCACCAGCCACGTGCTGGTAAAATATGGAAACTAAAGATTTTCTATTGCTCTATTTATCTGTCAGTGTCTGGTAAAGGTTCACTTTTTGTACAGTTCATTTCCACTTTGTTTGGGATGTGTGTGTTTGTATGTGTGTGTGTGTACATTACCCTTAGCAGTCACTTTTATGCAAAACGACTTGCAATAGAGGACATACACAAGCTACAGCCATGCAGAGAAACACAGAGTAAACAAAGGCATAGCACTGTTAGTGCAGCCAGGGTACAGGACAGTGTTGCTGAATGGAGGTTAGCTTTGTTGGGAAGGGAAGCACTCTCGGAAAAGAAGAGTCTGCTGGAGCTTCATAAAGGTAAAAAAGGGATGACCCTACTCTCGTACACAGCAAAAAGACCAGTGTTTGATTGACTCGCACAGAGTTGATTTTAACACTTTTGTGGGTTTATATAGCTCCATACTGTCCAGAGTTAAATTAGCACTTTCAAAATATGAAATAACCTCAACTAACCCTAACTATAAATCCAGGAATGGTTTACACTTTGGGAGTTAAAATCAACTCTCAGATGTTCAACCCTGAATTGTTAACATTTTCGATTTCGGTAGCTTGTTCCACCAATGAGGGACAACAACAGAGAACAGTTTAGAGAGAGGTGACCTTCTGTGGGGAGAGGGCACGGAAAGATGGTTTGTATTTAAGGAACACAACGCTCTGGAAGGGACATAAGCCTTTATTATAGCCCTCAGATAAGCAGCCTTGACCCTGAGGTTACTTTGTAGGCTACAGTCAAAGCCTTGTGCTTAATTTGAAGAGCCACCAGGAACCAATGGAGGTTAACGAAAAGAGTGATTTGTGCCCTTTTGGGTTGATTGAATACCAGACGTGCTGCCGCATTCTGGACCATTTGCAATGGTTTTATTGCACAAGCGGGTAGGAGGCTGGCGAGGGAGGTGAGGAGGGAGTTGCAGTAATGGAGGCGAGAGATGACCATAGCCTGTATCAGAAGCGGAACGGCATATTGGGTCAGGTACGGTCTGATTTTTCTAACGTGGCAATGTGGTCAGAGAATGATAGCTGCTCATCAGTCATGACGCCCAGGTTTTTTGCGACTTTTGTTCAGAGCAACAGTGGCAGAGCCAATATTATTCAGGTTGATATCATGGCGGATTGAATCCTGGGCTGGGATCATGGAGTTCGGTCTTAGACAGGCTAAGCTAAAGGTGGTGCTACTTCACCCATGTGGACAGAGAGACAAGTGGACATGTGTGCCGAGACCGTTGGACACACACCCTTATCCTTATCCACACACACACACACACACACACACACACACACACACACACACACACACGTATACACAACCGCCTGCACACACGCACGCCTTCATACACCCACACACACACACTTTCATAGACACTCATGCGCGCACATACACACACACATGCACACATACATACACAACCACCCACACACACACACATACACACACACACACACACACACATACACCTTCATAGACACGTACGCGCGCACACACACATGCACAATGAATGCATACTGCCAGAAGGAAGGAAATCAGAACAGCTTGGTTTCCTGCAAGTTCTCTAAGAGGTGGAGAACTGGACACACACACACACAGACACACACACACACACACACACACACACACACACACACACACACACCCTTACACACACACACACACACACACACACAGACACACACACACACACACACACACACACACACACTGAATTCCTCCACTGTTTGCTATTCAGGCAGCAGCTGCAGCACTCTGTGACTATTGTGCTTTTGTGATGGTGTCAAACTTTGGATCCCTCCCAAGCCCCCACACTTAATACAGCTCAATCTCACAGCAGGGCTGGACCCAGCATACCAAACACACACACACACACACACACACACACACACACACACACACACACACACACACACACACACACACACACACACACACACACAAAAGGACTTTTGCACTGAAACATACACACTTTCTCTCTCACTGACATTATGCACATCATTCTCACCCACCTCAGCTCACACTAACAATTCAGATCAATCTGATTCCAGTAACCCCCCACTCACACACACACACACACACACACACACACACACACACACACACACACACACACACACACACACACACACACACACACACAGCCAGTCCTCACCAATACACATCCATGCACAGATACAGCTACAGCTACAGATACAAAGTAAAGGTCTTATTAAAAGAAAAGTGTGTATATGTGTGTGTGTATACTGGGCTGTGATGGTATGGTACATGTGTGTGTGTGCATGTAGGGGTGTGTTATTTTGTGTTTCTGTGTGTGTGTGTGTGTGTGTGTGTGTGTGTGTGTGTGTGTGTGGGTGTGTTTGTGCGTGTGTGTGTGTTTGTGGGTGTGTGTGTGTGGGTGTGTGTGTGTGTGGGTGTGTTTGTGTGGGTGTGTGTGTGTGTGTGAGCATGTACGTGCTGATGAAGCCATTATGGAGCACAGCAGTAGGTGCTCAATCATCTTGACACACCAGTAGGAGATGGGAATGGCCACTCCACCAAACCCAACACACACACACACACACACACACACACACACACACACACACACACACACACACACACATACACTTTCTTTCTCTCACTCACAGTCACACACACACACGCTCGTGCGCATGCACACATACACACACACACACATATACACTTTCTCTGTCACACATACACACACCCACACACACACATACACTTTCTCTAGCACACGCACACACACACCACAAAACCTGCGGGCACAAGGAGCGCTGATCTTAACACAACTATAATCATTAAGACCACACTCTGTGGTACTACTGGAAACACATGTACACACACACACACACACACACACACACAAGCACACTCGGGGCCAGATGAACAGAGGTATTAGCACCAACCTGTGACGTAATGGTCTCACAGGGAGCGCCTAAAAACATGCTGTGGTACTGTATGTACAAACAGGGCGCACTTTGTTAAAAGTCCAAATATGGTGCATACGCAGAGAAGTGAAAATATCATTTTTCTGTGGCATGCATTTGCAAACCTGGGAGTGTGTGTTTCTGTGCATGCATATGCAAACCTGGGAGTGTGTGTCTCTGTGGGAAGCATATGCAAACCTGGGAGTGTGTGTCTCTGTGGGAAGCATATGCAAACCTGGGAGTGTGTGTTTCTGTGCCATGCTGTACATACTGTATGCAAACCTGGGAGTGTGTGTTTCTGAGGCATTAGGCAAACCTGGGAGTGTGTTTCTGAGGCATGCTTACGCTAACCAGGGAGTGTCTGTGGGAATGTAGAAACCTGAAAGTGCAAATTCCACTTTTGGAACTTCTGGGCCCAAATCCGCATACGCTTAGGAAAACAAACAAGAAAAAAGCTAAACGTAGTGTAAATGAAGGCGAAATTGGTCAGCTTGCACCCCCAAAAACATATGCAAGACATTTATCAAAGATAAGTCCAAGTTCAAGTCTAAAGATGTCTACATGGTCAGTTTTAAATGATAACACACACACACACACACACACACGCACACACACACACACACACACACACACACACACACACACACACACACACGCATGACACGCGCTCCCTAAAGTGCACCAAATGTCCCCAAACTGCAGTCAAGAGTCCTTTAGGTATGTCCCCAGAGTCATCTAGTCTCGTAGTCTTTGGTGACATCTCCAGAGTGCTCCAGTGTCCCTACTCGTCCCCAGGTTTCCTGAATGTCACCAAAGTGTATGAGTGTGTGCGTGTGCTACAACTGGACTTCACACCCCCCACATGGACTCCAGAGATGCAACACTGTCTCACCATAACACATCTGTGTGTGTGCGTGTGTGCGCGCGTGGGGGACGTACGTGTGCGGTGTGCGTGCGTGCCTGTGACCGTGTGTGTGTGTGTGTGTGTGTGTGTGAAGCCCATATGGTTGGCCTGTTGATAAAGGGAGGAGTTCTATTTATTTGTTCTGAATGAAGAGGAGATGAAGTGGAGATCC
>CM050216.1:10783438-10790938 GCA_027475355.1 Coilia nasus | reverse complement strand
TTTGTGTTCGAGTTTGTGTGTGTGTGTGTGTGTGTGTGTGTGTGGGTCTTGGCACTTGTACGGAACATGCCCATATGCCCAAAGGCCCAGTCAGCCTGGCATCTGCTCAGAACACACCACCTACTGAGCACAGTCCACCTCACACACACACACACACACACACACACACACACACACACACACACACACACACACACACACACACACACACACACACACACACACACTATTTCACACAAACACACATGCGTGCGCACATATACACATACTTACACACACACACACACACACACACACACACATATATGCATATTAAACACACACACACACCCAGACACCCTGCAGTGAGAGGGAGGTCACCTGCTCCTGTCCCTGAGCCGAGCCTTTGTAGTCAGAATACTTAGACATGGCACACACACACACACACACACACTCACACACACACACACACTCACAAACAATAGCAGCAGAAGGAGTGGGGTTGGTGCGTTGGCAGAGGAGTCCGTCATGTGGTATGAGGGTGTGTGTGTGTGTGTGTGTGTGTCTGTGTGTGTGCCCTCTACAACAAACCTCCGACATACACACAGAGTGAGGGCTTCCTCCTGCTCCACAGGACAGAAACTATTCCCATCCCACAGCCCACTGCACTGCTACACACACACACACACACACACACACACACACACACACACACACACACACACACACACACATACATACACACACAGACATTTTGCTTTTAGCATGGGAATGTCCTTAACATGAACGAACACACACACCACTCCTACCAGAACAATGTCCTCAAGATGGCCAGGATCCTAGAGAAAGAAGACACACACACATGTGCGCACACACACACACACACACACACACACACACACACACACACACACACACACACACACACCACCCCTACCAGAGGGATGTCCTGAAGATGGCCAGGGTTCCGGAAGAAGAGCACTCACGCAGAGACACACATTCACACACGTGCACACACACACACGCACACACACACACACGCGCGCGCACACACACAATCCCTTTTACAGCAATGTCCCCAACATGGCTTGCGTCCTGGAAGAAAAAAGTATATTGGGGCAGTCATGGGTTAGCGGTTAAGGAGTCAGACTTGCATCCAAAGTGTCAGAGGTGTGTGTGTGTGTGTGTGTGTGTCTCTGCGTGAGTGTTCTTCTTCTGGGACCCTGGCCATCTTGAGGACATTCCTCTGGTAGGGGTGGTGTGTGTGCGCATGTGTGCGTGGGTGTGTGTGTGTGGGTGTGTGTGTGTGGGTGTGTGGGTGTGTGTGTGCGTGTTCCCACAGGGGTGTCTGTTATTGTTCTCTCTCTTTCTTTCTCCATCTTTCTATTTCTCCCTCTTCCTCTGTCCTTCCCTCTCTCTCTCTCTCCCTCCTCTTTACTCCTCTCTCCCTCTCCCCCTCCTCTTTACCCCTCTCTCCCTCTCCCCCTCCCTCTCTTCCCCCCTGACCTCGCTCTCTTCAATATTTCTCTCTTCTTCTCTTTCTTCACCCTCACCTCTCTTTCATCTCTCTCTTTCTTACTCCCTCTCTCTCTCCCTCTCTCTCTCTCCCTATCTCTCTCTCCCCCTCTCTCTCTCCCTATCTCTCCTTCTCTCTCCATCTCTCTGTCTGAGCTGTTTTACTGCAGTCATTAACAGGAGACCTCCTTGCTCCCACAGACAGCATTTTTATCACCTTCTTTTACACCCATCATATATATTATAAATTATTATTTAAAACATGCACTATAGATGTTATACATCCTTATTGAAAACATACAATATATCAATTATAAATCTTTATTAAAAACATATAATGCATGATAAAAATCATCATTTAAAACATAATATAAATCAAGAACATATAATATATATAATATAAATCCTTATTGAACACATATAAGTAAATCCTCATTGCAAACATATAATATAAATTGTTATTTAAAACGTATAATATGTGTCACTACTTTGACTTCATAATATACGACAGCAAAAGAGACAGACAGAGTGAGGTGAGTGAGTGAGGTTAGTGAGTGTGTGTGTGTGTGTGCGAGAAAGGGGAGAAGACTTTAACAGAGTGTGTCCAAACTTCAGATAAAACTTCAGATCTCACGTGTGTGTGTGTGTGTGTGTGTGTGTGTGTATTTATGATCTCATGGTGGAGTCCTACCAGTCAGCAAACATCTGTGTGCTGTACTCTGTGCATATCTAGAGAGAGACTCTTTCATCTGTGGCTGTGTGTTTTGCGACAGCCAGAGGTTATTCTGTGTGCATGGTTATTCAGTGCAAAGTGTGTGTGCGTGGCTATTCAGTGACAGACAGAGACTAAAGGGATCAGCTCCTCTTAGCAGCACAGACTGGGAGCTTATTGGCAGCGTAGGGTGTGTGTGAAGAGCATGTGTGTGGCGTGTGTGTACAGAGTGTATGTGTGGTGTGTGTGTAAAGACTCAGTTTTCCATGCGGTGATAAAACTCAAATATTAGTCCACATTATCATCAAGCCTGCGTTTGATCAGGACCAATTAGAATTCCCCTTGACTGGGGTGGGGGAGGGGTGTGGCTCATCTAGCACCACTCTGAAGGTGACCATGCAGGAGTAGGCAGTCTCAGCCACACACACACATGTTTAAACCTGTATCAACAGAGACATCTAGTGGCCAAAGAGGGCTATGGTGATAGAGGGCAACCTTGATGAAATGAAAGCTAGTCGTGAGAGTCTAAATTTAAATTGTTATTTAGTGTGGATGTTCTTATCTTCAAGAATCATCTTTCTTCTCCTGAAATTCCATTCCTAGGTCCTGATGAAAGCTCTGTCTAAGGCCAGACCACTGTGTTCAGATCTCCTAAATGGCTGACAGGAGTCTCTCACACACAAACAAACACCCACACACACATGCACACACGCACATGCACACACACATATACACACACAGTCTTGGCAGGCAAGCAAACTGTTGGTTTTGAGTGATGTTGTGAATAAAAGACTCTCTAATCATCAGTATTTCTCATCTCAACTAGTCCCTCTCTGTAGGGGATTCAGAGTTCTGCTTTTTGTTTAAGTTACTTAAGTTACTCCTAAGACAAAGTGAGGTCACTCCAAACTTTTCTCTGTCCCTCAATGGTGCAACAACCTACCAGTTGCTACAACAGCAGCAACATCCCTCTCGACCTTGAAAAACTTGTGAAAACCCTCTTTTTCCAAGACTGCCTCCCTTCCTAACAAAACTAATCTCTACTAACCATCTCTTTATATAGGTGCCTTCGATGTTCTCTACACATCTGTTCGGTTATTATGTCCTGTCCTCCTTTTGTAAGTCTCTTTGGATAAAAGTGTCTGCTAAGTGTAATGTAATGTAATACTTAGTATGGGTAGAGGTTTTTCCACCGCTACACATACACACACAGCCATTGTGTTCAGATCTTCTAAATGGCTGACAGGAGTCTCACACTCACACACACACACACACACACACGCATACACACACACACACACACACACACACACACACACACACACACACACACACACACACACACACACACTGCCATTGTGTTTAGATCTTTTAAACGGCTGACAGGAGTCACACACGCACGCGCGCACACACACACACACACTGCCACTGTGTTCAGATTCCCTAAACGGCTGACAGGAGTCAAACTCACACACAGGCACACACGCGCACACACACACACACACACACACACACACACACACACACACACACACACACATATACTGTCACTGTGTTCAGATCTCCTAAATGTCTGACAGGAGTCACTCACACACACACACACACACACACACACACACACACACACACACACAGCCATTGTGTTCAAAACTCTTAAACTGCTGACAGGAGTCATGCACGCACGCACGCACACACACACACACACACACACACACACACACACACACACACACACACATACATACACGCACAAACAGTGCCACTGTGTTCAGATCTCCTAAACGGCTGACAGTAGCTGGTCTCACGCTCCTTGAACTGCCATTGCAGCTTTGCACACACAGACCCTTGCACATACAGAGCAGCTTGTGCTTTGCACAGACAGTTTTATTTAATTGGACATATTGCTTTACTTTGACTCATTCTCCACCCATCGGGCAAGACGATGTCATGTGTGTGCAGTACCACTAGATGGCAGCAGAGATGCGGGTAGAGAATAGCACAGCAGTCTGTGGACTCAGCAAATTCCTCATGAGTGCACACAGCATGAGAGGGTACTGTAAGACTGATCAGCTGACAATGTAAGACTTTTAATTTAAATATTCAGCTTTGATCAGCTGCCTGTAAATTAAACGAACTCCACATTTGCAGCAGTCTTGAGATGGCTCTGTGTTTGTGTGTTGGTGTGTTAGTCCAGTATCTGCTGTGGATCTTGATAATGGACATGGTGATATGTGGCTTTTCGCGATGAACTGTGAGTGTCATGTCAGACTGCATGGAAGGTATGCATATTACAGGCTGCATCTGGGGTTGACGTCTGCAGAAAGACTGCATGTGGAGAGTAGTTCTGCAGGGAAACTGTATGTGGCGATTACATTAGATTAGAAAAGATTAAAATACATTAGATTATTATTTAACTTGTATGAAACTTGTTATGCTGCACACACCTACGACACCCACCTATTTGATACGAAGGCCTGAAATCACTGGTGTAGAGGAAATCTGGAGGTGGACTGCATGTGTAGATGACGTGTGTGTGTCAGTAGATTGCATGTATATTTGGGTCTGTGTGAGTTGTGTGCGTGTGCGTGCGTGTGTGTGTGTGTGTGTGTGTGTGTGTGTGTGTGTGTGTGTGTGTGTGTGTGTGTTCTTTGGTCGGTGTTCTTGCCTCTGCAACACCCTGCAGTCTCTGTGCAAAAGACAGACAATGGAGAGTGCAGTGCACCATCCTGCAGTTCCACCTCTCACCAGCAGATGGCAGATGCAGTCTGTGCCATTACGTATGGAAGGACTGCTGCTGCCGTGTGTGTGTGCGTGTGTGAGAGAGAGAGAGAGAGAGAGTGAGAGAGAAAGACAGACCGAGAGACATTTCACTGGAAAGTGGTACTAAGTTCCACAGAAAGTGCAATACTCATATACCAACATGCATATGAAATGTACATCTCACAAGAATTTAGAAAAATGACAAAAATGATATTGTTTTCAATCCACTCTTAATGTAAAAGGTGCTGCCTTTAAATTCAGCTTATTGGACTTGTTGTACCATACATATACGGTATCAATGCCGTCTACTTTATCATCAGTGTTGATCATTTCATTTCTGAATAAATGCTATAAATGACTCAGATTTGTTCAGACCGGTCAAGCTTATAATGTTATATATGGTAATATAACAGTTATTACCTGGTTACTATCCTAGATAGTGAGGGGAAAAGTACAGTGTTACACACGCACTTATAAACAACAATGATTGTTTGCCACAGAAGTGACCTGTTTAACATGTTCAGGTAGAACAATGCACTGAATAATATCCTGTTTTCAGTGCCATAGCAATGCATATATTTTTGGGCATAATTTGACAGACGGAATGTAAGTGAACACAAAGCTATCCACATAGTAAAGGTGCTTTTTGGCTGAATATGAGTGAACACAAAGCTACCTGCATGGCTAACGTGCTCTTTGGCTGAATGTGAGCTAACACAAAGCTTTCCACATAGTAGAGGTGCTCTTTGGCTGAATGTAAGCTAACACAAAGCTATCCACATAGTAAAGGTGCTCTTTGGCTGAATGTGATTGAACACACGCTACCTGCATGGCAAACCTGTTCTTTCAGCAGCCAATTGTTACACAAAAGCTCAGAGTCTGGCTGTGTGTGTGTGTTTGTGTTTGTGTGTGTGCGTGCGCATGTTTGTGTGCATGTGTGTGTTAGAGAATGCCTATTGTTACACAGAAGCTCAGTCTGGCTTTGTGCTATCGATAGGGACCTGTTAGAGAATGATTCTCTGTGTGTGTGCGTGTGTGTGCGCATGTGTGCCTGCATGTGTGTGCACGTGTGTGTTAGAGAATGGTTCTGTGAATTTGGCTGGATGCTATCGATGTGGAGCCATTAGAAAAATGGTTCTTGTGTGTGTGTGTGTGTGTGTGTGTGTGTGTGTGTGTGTGTGTGTGTGTGTGTGTGTGAGAGATAGAGAGAGAGAGATAGAGAGAGAGATTTTGTGGTACTCTCCAGTTATACGAGAACAGTTTTGAGTTTTGTGTGAGGCAGTCTAAAGGATCAGGTGTAGCTAATCACTTTCGTACAACCAGCTTATTGTATCAAGCTTACTTATGTATAATATTTATATGACTCATACTGTAGCTTATTAAGTACTATTAAACTACTATTAAGTACTAGCTTATTAATCTGCTCTGTGGAACCGGCTTGTTGTATGGCTGGCTCTTATTTATGAAGTACTACAAATCACCTCTTTGGAAGAGGTTTATTGTATGGTGCTCATTAATAAAGTACTAGGGATCTCTGACCTGTAGAACCGGTGGATTGTGTTAGGTGTCGCGGTGGAACTGCCTCAATGGAAGGGTGAAATCAGTTGTGCTGTGCTGGGTGTCGAGGTAGAACCGATCGTCTGAGCAGAACCGGCTTATTGTATGACGCTTATTTATGAAGCACTACAAATCACCTCAAATCGCCTCAGTACAACTGCCTCTTTGTTCTGGGTGCCCATAACAGTGGTTCATTCCACTGAGGAGCAACTGGTGCAAACTGCACACAGAAAAAGAAAGAGATAATGAGTTAAGCTCACACACACACACACACACACACACACACACACACACACACACACACACACACACACACATATACACAAGCATCTGGTGCAGACTGCAAATTGCTGGGAGGAGAGAAGAAAACACACAAGTTTACAATACTGCAGCTACTGCAGGGACACCCATCATTTCCCACTTCTTCAGTGTGTGTGTGTGTGTGTGTGTGTGTGTGTGTGTGTGTGTGTGTGTGTGTGTGTGTGTGTGTGTGTGTGTGTGCGTGTGTGTGTGTGTGCTATTTCTCTCTGGCATTACCTGAGCTTAAACCTTTTCGAAGCTGCCAGGAACAGAGGTGTGTGTGTGTGTGTTAGTTTGCATTTACGCTAAAAACAAAACCAGCATTGAGAGATGAACCCCCATTGTACAAAGAGAATGAGAGTTTGCTTGCTCTTGTACTCATAAAGAATGCTTTATGTTTCGCTGTACTTTTGGCTAAGTGTGTGTGTGTGTGTGTGTGTGTTTGCGCATTCTTGCATGTCGTTTGTTTTGTGCTTATTTGTGTTTTTGGCTCTTTTGGTCATGTTCTTCAAAGTGTGTGTGTCTAAGTTTCTCTGAGTGTGTGTGTGTGTGTGTGTGTGTTCCACCAGTGCACCCCAGCTCTGTGTGACACCTCTTCTGGCAGTATGTGTGGGATCAGGTACATCTGCTTCTGGGCAGCGCAACAGCAGTTGAGTGTGTGTGTGTGTGTGTGTGTG
>CM050216.1:10758438-10760938 GCA_027475355.1 Coilia nasus | reverse complement strand
GGTAGAGGAAGAGGAGGACGAGGAAGATGATGTAGAGGAAGAGGAGGTAGAGGAGGAGGAGGTAGAGGAAGAGGAGGAAGAGGAAGAGGAGGAAGATGAGGTAGAGGAAGAGGAGGAAGAGGAGGTAGAGAAAGATGAGGTAGAGGAAGAAGAGGAAGAGGAGGAAGATGAGGTAGAGGAGGTAGAGGAAGAGGAGGAGGAGGAAGAGGAGGTGGAGGAAGAGGAAGATGAGGAAGATGAGGTAGAGGAAGATGAGGAAGAGGAGGTAGAGGAAGATGAGGAAGAGGAGGTAGAGGAAGAGGAGGAGGAGGAAGAGGAGGTGGAGGAAGAGGATGAAGAGGAAGATGAGGAAGAGGAGGTAGAGGAGGTAGAGGAGAAGGATGCAAAGGAGGAGAAAGAGTGGTGATTTCTGACCAACTTGGAGCCAGCATTGTAGATCGCGTTATAGCCCAGGGGTGGGGAGGAGGAGGAGGGAGGCAGGATGGCGAGTTCAAGCCATGCATGAGATCCCTTAGAGGCCAGAGGGAAGAGGGGATTGTCCTGTGATGACACAGGCGAGGGACAGTGTCAAGGCACCTCACCCCATTTCACTCATACTGCTCTCTGCTGATTTCAGTCCTCTTCTGCTAGCTGTCGCGAGCTGATGAGGTTTGTGTGTGTGTGTGTATGTGTGTGTGAAGTAAAGCGCACATTTCCCTCTAATTTTATTCTCTTTTATATCCGACTCACGTCCAGCAAAAGACTGCCTCCATCACACACACACACACACTCTCTCTCTCACACACACACACACACACACACACACACACACACACACACACACACACACACACAGTCTCCCTCTCTCCCCCCTACTACTTCCTTTGCCATCCCTCTTTTATCTTCTTGCTTTTTTCTCTTCTTGTCTTTATGCTTTTCTTTTCACTTCTCTTCTCTTCTCTTCTCTTCTCTTCTCTTCTCTTCTCTTCTCTTCTCTTCTCCTGCAGGGTTTTTTTTCCTGCTGAGGTCAATTTACCCTCTAGATACACACACACACACACACACACACACACACACACACACACATACGCACACACACACACACACACACACGCACACACACACACACACACACACACACACACAAATGCACAGAAATGCACATAGAAAAATAGAGATGTTACATTTTCATTCAGGCGTTTTTGGTTTAGACACACAGCTGCAAAGGTCACATGGTTGTTTAATAATAATACTGCCTCACTGCTGTGTGTGTGTGTGTGTGTGTGTGTGTGTGTGCGCGCGCTTGTCAGAGTTGAGGGTGCCAGTGTTGTCATGTTAAATGAAAGACGTTACATACCAGCCAGTCCCCTTAATTACACCTGTCAATCAAATCCCATGGACCAATCAGTGAGCTGTCTACTGTCACCCCAAACAGAGCGGGGTGTCACCTCCCCTCACCCTCCTGACACACACACACACACACACACACCTATGAATACACAAACAACCAAAAACTCATACATATGCAATGCATCAGTGAATCCACACACACGTGCACTGTTCCACTTGCACACACAACACACCAATTAACACACACACACACACACACACACTACACTAATGAATACACAGATACAAAACCTATACACATGCATACACAATGAATTCACTAACACACACTATTATAATGACAACAGTGATGTCTTCTATCTCGTGATGGATACTATCCCAGGTCTACCCCATTACATTACAGGACACACACACACGCACACACACACACACACACACACACACACACACACACACACACACACACACAATGTCTCACAGTGTTTACACATGCATGCTAGAAACTCAGCAAAACAGGGAAGGTATTTATAGATTTCTTTTCAGCAGACTGTCTGATTGCTCATGTGTGTCTCACACACACACACACACACACACACACACACATCGAGGGTGTAATTGCTGAGGTGAGCATATACTTGTTTTATTCCCATGAGTGAGGGATTTGTACCCCTGGAACAAGACCAGTGTCTCTGTATTGATCTACACACACACACAAACAAACACACACACACACACACTTATAGTTATATGTACACAGACACCTACACACAGACACACGCACACACTTACATTCATACACACACATACACACACACACACACACACACACACACACACTGTTATCCTATCTGAAGCAAGTACACATATAGTATTGTCTTCATTTCTCTCACCCACATGTAAACATAGCTACGCTATACAGGGAGACAGTCATACACACATACCTACAGTATACGGACATACACACACACACTCATACGCACAAACCTACAGTATACAGGGACACACCCATGCAAACAAAGTTCCTTTTAGTCTGCAGGGAGGAAGTGTGTGGGCTGTGTGTGTGTGGGCTGTGTGTGTGTGTGCTATGTGTGTGTGCTTCCCCCGACAATGAGTTGTGTAAACAACTAAATAAGGCCTTGAGGCTGTGGGCTCTTAAACTCATGTGTCTTTA
>CM050216.1:10735938-10740938 GCA_027475355.1 Coilia nasus | reverse complement strand
TTATCCTCCATTCCAAGCCGGCGTATTCGGATCTCTCCACTTCAGCGGTCGTTTTCCAAAAGCTCCGTTTGGCGTGTTCGAATTCGCCGTGTTAATGTGGACGGGAGGCGCAAACGAATACATTATTATGCGTTTGCATATGTATCCGCATTAATGTGGACAGGGCCTCAGTGTGTGTGTGTGTGTGTGTGCGCGCGCACGTGCATGCGTGTGTGAGTGTGTAGCATCTCTAGCCATCTTCTGCCATGAAGCTCTCCCCTTCCATTTGATGAAGTCATGTAAGGTAGCGCCCCCCCCCCCTCTTATACCCCCCTCTATGATCCAGGCCTCCCCCTCTCCCACATCCACACACACCAGCCACATCACTATCTCAACTGGAGTTCATCTCACATCTTTATAATTACTCTCTGATGTGTGTGTGTGTGTGTGTGTGTGTGTGTGTGTGTGTGTGTGTGTGTGTGTGTGTGTGTGTGTGTGTGTGTGTGTTCATGGTATCTGATGTGTGTGAGTGCTTTGCTGGGGGCCTGTTTGAAGTGTGTGAGATGACATTGATTATCAAACACCATCCTTCCCTTGTGGCCTACATCAACACACACACACACACACACACACACACACACACACACACACACACACACACACACACACATACACAGGGGGCCTCTTGCCTCCTTCTCCTCATGTCTGGATGTCTTCATATGTGCCTGTGTATATGTGTGTGTGTGTGTGTGTGTGTGTGTGTGTGTGTGTGTGTAGCCTTTCACAGGGTCTTATAGGGTGGTGTATTAGAATGTCTTCATAGATGAAAGCTGTGTTATCGGAAGCCTGTCATGTGTATGCATGAGCATGTACATATGCGTGTGTGTGTGTGTGTGTGTGTGTGTGTGTGTGTGTGTGCGTATTATTAAACTTTAACACACAGAGAGAATTACAGAGAGGAATGATAAGATGAGAGGAAGAGTAAGCAGAGATAAAAGGACAAAGAAGACATGTGAGAGGAGAGGAGGAGAAAAAAGAGAGGTAAAGTGAGGAGAGAGAAGGAGGAGAGGAGAGGAGAGGAGGAGACGTGTATGTATGCATGTGTGTGCCTGTATGTGTGTACGTGTACTGTATGTGTGCAAGACTAATAGCAGAAAGGAAAAGCTAAAAGACACTGAGTGTGTGTGTGTGTGTGTGTGTGTGTGTGTGTGTGTGCGTGCATATAAACAGTGGAGGTCAATAGTTTACGTCCACAAGGAGGATTACTTTAAAATTCTTCAAGGTAACCTAAAATCATCAGCTCGAAGGTTGGGTCTTCGGCGCAGTTGGGTGTTCCAACAGCACAATGACCCCAAACACACATCGAAAGTGGTAAAGGAATGGCTAGAGGATCAGGCTCAAATGAAGGTTTTAGAATGGCCTTCCCAAAGTCCTGACTTAAACCCCATTGAGAACATGTGGACCATGCTGAAGAAACAAGTCCATGCCAGAAAGCCAGTTCTGTCAAGAGGAGTGGTCAAAGATTCAACCAGAACCTTGCCGGAAGCTTGTGGAGGGCTACCAAAAGCGCCTAATTGAAGTGAAAATGGCCAAGGGACATCTGATCAAATATTAGCATTGCTGTATGTATATTTTTGACCCAGCAGATTTGGTCACATTTCCATTTGACCCATAATGAAGTGATAAAAGAACCAAACTCCATGAATGTTTTTGTGACAAAGGAGTATCTGTTCCAATCACTCTATCAGAGAAAAACCATAGTTGTAGAAATAACTGGGAAGCCATGACATTATGTTCTTTACAAGTGTATGTACACTTTTGACCTCCACTGTATATATATATATATATGTATATGTGTGTGTGTGTGTTGTACAGTATGTGTGTGTAGAATGTAAGGTACAGAGGTCAGGAGGGTTCATGTCAGCAGTCAGAGCAGTGGAATAGTGGGTAATTACTGGGCAGCCCTGACCTACAGCACTTGGCCTCAGAAATGTACACAGCCCTACACATACACACACACACCCCAACACATACTGTACACATACACACAAACTCACACACACATACCCACTCCTACACATACACACGCAGTACTACACGTGCACACACTACTACACCCACACCGCTACACACACACACAGCATACACACATACCACTAAGGCCTGAGAGTGTGTGTGTGTGTGTGTGTGTGTGTGTGTTTGTGTGGTGTGTTATGTGTGTGTATTTTGAGTTATATTTCTTAATTTATTTTTATTGTTTACCTGCAAGTTTATATTGATGGCTTATAAACTGTAAATATGACAGCCATGCGCACACACACACACACACACACACACACACACACACACACACACACACACACACACACACACAGAAACACACTCACACACAAACACATTTATAGAGAGATGCGGTGTTTACCTTCAAAACCTGAGCTCCCAAATGTAAACAAACAATTTCAGCAATTTGCAATTGGCCCATGACAGTCTGTGTGTGTGTGTGTGTGTCTGTGCATGTGTGTAATTGTTTGCCCATGTGTGCAAGTGCCCATTGTTTGCCCGTGTGTTTGGGTGTGCAAGTGTGTGTTTGGGTGTGCAAGTGTGTGTTTGGATGTGTAAGTATGTGTTTGGGTGTTAGGGCTGTTTCTGAGAATACAGTGGGCATACAACGCACACGCACACGCACACACACACACACACACACACACACGGGCATGCACACATGGGCAAACAATTACACACATGCACAGACACACACACACACACACACACACACACACACACACACACACACACACACACAGACTGTCATGGGCCAATTGCAAATTGCTGAAATTGTTTGCACTTGCACACCCAAACACACACTTACACACCCAAACACACACTTACACACCCAAACACACACTTACCCACACAAACACACACTTACACACTCAAACACACACTTACCCACACAAACACACACTTACACACTCAAACACACACTTACCCACACAAACACACACTTACACACTCAAACACACACTTACCCACACAAACACACACTTACACACTCAAACACACACACACCCAAACACACACTTCAGTGTTTTCCCCAAAGCGTCTAAGCATATCGGCACCGATACGCTTCTTTTTTCGCCGATACGCATCAAGTTTTGCCGAGACGCTTTCATAAAATGCCGATACGCTTAAAAATCATGCACAAAAACATTCCCCCCGTGATTTTCCCCGAACAAGAAGCCCCAATGTAGTCAAATGTAGGCTGCGTTTTTAGGAAACTTCCGTGGTGGGTGTGTAAACTACTATACTGGCGAAACTGGCCAATCACCTGCCGATTACAGTGCTCCTTTGTTTGTTTTTTCCGCCAGTCAGCTGTATCAGAGAGTATTGTAGAATCTAAGATCTTTAACGCAAACCTCGGGGCTACTAAAACTGCCTGACTTTGACTGTAAATGCTACACAAGAAGGAAGGAGAACGCTCTCCTTGGGACATGCTCATGTAGCAAGAAAACTTTCTCCACAGTGTACAGAATGCGATCGGATCATCTAGCTGCTGAAAGAGAGAGAGAGAGCGTGAAAGGCAAATCGTCCTTTATGTAGAGCAGAGTCAAGACTGTTTCATTGAATAGGACACTCGTGGAATTTAACTAATAAATTAGTCCTTACGTCTTTCTGGATTTGTTGATGGTTCTTTTTAACAAGGTGTCACAATCCGCAATTATTTGTGATTATTTCAAGCCTAATAGTGTACGTTGTTACTGTTTGGATTTCCAGAAAATTAGCTTCATTTCAGACCAGGCTGCAGCCTGTATGGTGTTGTTAGCGCGCTAACGCTAGCGAACTACGCTAACATAATGTTTTAAACTGAAAGCTGCCACTTTACTCACCAACACCCACCTAAATAGCCTACTAATACTGACATTAGCTGAAGTGGAGAAAGTAATATAAAGTTGTAAGGTTATTGCAGCGTGTTAAATTCAAGGTGAGTCGATGACTGTTAGCATTACCACATTACCAATCATTTCAATGAGCTAGTTCGTTAGCTTGTTACATGAGAACTGAAATAAGATTTTGTTGTCATCAGACATCATTCTAGATAATACTACACTACACTGAAATATATTTATCTGCAGAATCTAAGATCTGTGGTACTGTGGTACCAATTCAGCTTTCATGTGGCCATACAGGGAGATATTTAGCGTGGTGCTCATTAGCATCGAGGGTCCACCTGTCCGAGAGATGTGGTTGGATGCTGCGGCAGACAAGTGGGCGGCCCAGAAAAACAGGAGGCTCAACATTTAGTTTAGACATTTTAGTGACAGCCTAGTCAAATTCATGTGACATTATATAGTGCTTGCAGTATTTCTTGTGTGACAATAAATTAGCCTTCCCACCTGGGAGTTTTGGCTCTTTCAACTCACCAAGTGCAACAAGTTTTTTGTTCTATTTGTGCCAAAAAATGCAACATTTTATTAAAAGTGTTTTGTTTCCACCAGCCTTCTGGGACCAAAATTTAGCTTAAGATCTTCCTAGAATGCACCATTTTAGCTCTAGAAAAAAAAAATTCCCAGGGTGCATGCCCACCAATCCTCCTAGCTACCGTGCCACCGCGTCATCGTATTTACATCAACATTTAAACCCTTCTTTTTATTTCTGGGGAAAACACTGCACTTACACACACAAACACACACTTACACACCCACACACACACAAACACACACACCCCAAACACTGTTACACACCCAAACAAACACTTACACACTCAAACACACACACCCACACACAAACACACACACCCCAAACACTGTTACACACCCAAACAAACACTTACACACTCAAACACACACACCCACACACACAAGCACACACTACACAGCCAAACACTCTTACACACCCAAACACACACTTATACACACAAACACACTGACACCCAAACACTCTTACACACCCAAACACACACTTATACAAAACAAGTGAGGGAGAGAGGGAGCGAGACAGAGAGAGGAAGAGAAAGAAGTCTG
>CM050216.1:10715938-10723438 GCA_027475355.1 Coilia nasus | reverse complement strand
AGCATTTGTAGCAGACTAGCAACACTAGAGTGTTTTTGTGTGTGTGTGCAGGAAAAGGCAACTGATACAGTATGTTTTGAGGTTTATATGTTTGTTTCCTGAACATCTGTGTGTGTGTGTGTGTGTGTGTGTGTGTGTGTGTGTGTGTGTGTGTGTGTGTGTGTGTGTGTGTGTGTTTTGGATCGCAGATGCAGCAGACACGCCTGGAAGCAAAAGGCTTTGATCATCTGCTCTTGCACTACATCACTGATAATGAGACAACAGGATACACACACACACACACACATACACACACACACATACACACACACACATACATGCACAGTTACAGATTCTCTCTCACACACTGTGTGTGTAATAAGTGTTGGGACGTGTGTAATGTTGGGGAATATGTATGTGATCTGTGTGTACTACAGATGTTTTGGTGTGTGCGTGTGTGTATTGTCTGTGTAAGTAACAGATATTGGGGTGTGTATGTGTGTGTGAGTGAAAGATGTTGGGCTGTGGGTGTTTTAATAGATGTTTGTGTGTGTACTGTCTGTGTGTGAGTAAGACATGTTGGTGTGTGTGTGTGTGTGTGTGTGTGGGTATTGTCTGTGTTTGAGTAATAGATGTCGGTGTGTGTGTGTGTGTGTGTGTGTGTGTGTGTGTGTGTGTGTGTGTGTGTGTATTGTCTGTGTTTGAGTAATAGATGTTGGTGTGTGTGTGTGTGTGTGTGTGTGTGTATATTGTCTGTGTGTGCGGAATAGATGTTGGTGTGTGTGTGTTCATGTAATAGGTGTGGTAGTGTAAGTAACAGGTGTGTGTGTGTGTGTTTGTGTGTGTGTGTGTGTATGTAGTAGGTGTGGGAGTGTGTGTGAATAACCGATGTATGTGTGTGTGTGTAATAGGTGTGGGAGTGTGTCTGAGTAATAGATGTATGTGTGTGTGTGTAATAGGTATGTGAGTGTGTGTGAGTAATAGATGTATGTGTGTGTGTGTGTGTATTGTAGGTGTGGGAGTGTGTCTGAGTAATAGATGTGTGTGTGTGTGTGTGATAGGTATGTAAGTATGTGTGAGTAATAGATGTATGTGTGTGTGTATGTGTGTAATAGGTATGTGAGTGTGTTAGAGTAATAGATGTGTGTGTGTGTGTGTGTGTGTGTAAGTAAGTAAGTAAGTAAGTAAGTAGCCCTTTATTGTCACTGGTTATTTTTGTAGTAATAGGTATGTGAGTGTGTGTGGTCCTGCGGTGGGGGCCTTTGAACGGAGTATGAATCCTGTGTAATTAGATTCCGGGCGGATCCCGAGGGTTCTCTCCTGCACCCCCCCCCAATCTGCACAATTATTTTACTTGCTTTTCCGACACTTTTTAACACTCATTTCCATGTCTACAAACGCACACACATGCACACAAACACACACACACGCACACTCTCACACACACACACACACACACATTTTGACACTCATTTCCATTTCTACTCTGATCTCTCAGGTGGAGCTGCAAAGATTAGGAGAAACACAGGGTGACCTTAGACACAAATACCCCCCACACACACAGGCACACACACATACTGTACACAAAGACAAGCACACAGGCACATATACACTTGCACAGACACACACACACACACTTAGACACAAGCACATATACACTTGCACAGGCACACACACACACATACATACACACACACACACACACACACACACACACAGGCACATATACACTTGCACAGGCACACACACACACACACACACACACAGGCACATATACATATGAGGGGCCGTTCAAGACATTATTCATTCTGGCCTTCACACATACATATATTCTCACTCTCACATGCATACATTCTCCTCGCACATACATACATTCTCCTCGCACATACATACATTCTCATTTCACACACATACATATTTTGCATTCACATACATACATTCTCCTTTTACATACATACATTCTCCTCTCACAAGCATACATTCTCCTCTCACATACATACATTCTCCTCTCACATGCATACATTCTCCTCTCACATGCATACATTCTCCTCTCACATACATACATTCTCCTCGCACATGCATACATTCTCCTCGCACATGCATACATTCTCCTCAAATACGATTCATTCCAACTATATATGTGACCGGCCACAGCAAAACCGGCCACAACTCGTCCGAGAAGCATTTTGAGTTATTCACAGATTCTGAAAGTGTAATTTCTAAGCTTTCCAATGATGTCTTGCACATGGGAATCTGATAATATTTAAAGAATTGGTGGTCATTTGAAAGCATGCACACCTTAAAACACAAAACTGAGAAAACTCCTCTTAAAGTTTGCCTCACTCTCGCCGAATAGTGCCCATTAGCATGACATTAAGATAAGCCCCCCCCCCCCCCCCCCAGACTGTCACTGAAGTGTGGTATTATGACTGAGATGCTAATGATTTAGCAACTAGCGCTGCAGTAGCTACCAGCTGTATTGCAGTATCAAAGCTGCAGTTTTTACAACAGTATTACTGTTGTATACTGCAGTAAAGATTTAGTCATTACCACCAGTCAATTCGGCATTATTCAAATTAATTGCCCATCGCAAATCGAAACTGATGCCAACAAACTCCTAGTCTGTCTGTACAGCAAGCTAGCAAGCTAACGGACTAGCTCATTTAAGTCAATAGTATTAACTAGGACAACACCAATGTGCTAAACGCTAACTTCACTCACCTTGAATTTAACACATTGCTGTAACCTTATACCTTTATATTAATTTGTCCATTTGAGCTAACATCAGTAACAGTATGTAGGTGGGTGTTGGTGAGTAAAGTGACAGCTTTCAATTTAAACCATTACGTTAGCGTAGTTCGCTAGCGTTAGCGCGCTAACAACAACATAGTGTTACTGCCTGACCTGAAGTAAAGCTACATTTCTAAAAATCCAAACAGTAACAACTTAGACTGTTAGGCTTGAAATAATCACAAACAGTTGCGGATTATGACACATGGTTCCAAAAATCATCAACAACTCCAGAAAGACATAAGGACCAATTCGTCCCATTCGAATTTCAATGAAACGGGGAGGGTGGTGGTAGGGGGAGGGTGGTGGTAAGAGTGAGAGAAGAATGTATGTATCTGAGAGGAGAATGTATGCATGTGCGAGGAGAATGTATGCATGTGCGAGGAGAATGTATGTATGTGCGAGGAGAATGTATGTATGTGAGAGGAGAATGTATGCATGTGCGAGGAGAATGTATGTATGTGAGAGGAGAATGTATGCATGTGCGAGGAGAATGTATGTATGTGAGAGGAGAATGTATGCATGTGCAAGGAGAATGTATGTATGTGAGAGGAGAATTTATGTATGTGAGAGGAGAATGTATGTATGTGAATGCAAAATATGTATGTGTGTGAAATGAGAATGTATGTGTGTGTGAAGAGCATGTATGTATGTGAGTGTAAAAAATGAACATATGTGAAAGGAGAATGTATGTATGTGAGAGGAGAATATATGTATGTCAGTGTTAAAAATGTATGTATATGAGTGCAAACTACGTATGTATGTGAGAGTGAGAATATATGTATGTGAGAGGGGCAGAATGAATAATGTCTTGAACGGCCCCTCATATATACACTTGCACATACACACACACACATACACTCAGACACAGGGTCATATACACTTGGGCGTGAACACACACACACACGCACATATACACTTGCACAGACACACACACACGCACACACACACACACATATACTGTAGGAGCCATTTGGTTGTCTGTTTTTTTGGTGTTTACCTGCTGGCAGAATATGGAATTGGTTTGGAAGTCAATGTGGCAATGTGACGTTGAGAGGCGTTGGTGTGCGTTAATTGACTCACCGTTGCCTAATGAAACAAGGTGGCACTCGCTCATGAAACTGGAGTTTGTGGATGGTGGTTTGGAATTGGAACAGTGGAAGTTTGGAACTGTGGGAGGCGCCAGCAGGCATAAAGGTTTTTAATAATATATATATAGCTTATAGAAGCACACGTCTGCTTTACCTTTGTTGTTTGATCAAGGATTTTTGTTTGCTTATATTTTGAGTTAATTGACAAAGTTATTGGAAGACCTCATTTGTGGTGTTATTTGTGTTGTGGCATTCATGTATGTTTGCATGCTTGTGTGTGTGTGTGTGTGCGTGTGTGTGTGTGTGTGTGTGTTTGTATGAGATCAGGATGAATTGCTTACCGGATTTGTCCCTTAATGAATGAGGGCCATTAATTGGTGTGTGTGTGTGTGTGTGTGTGTGTGTGTGTGTGTATGTGTGTTCCTCTGTACACACACACACACACACACACCACAGACACACACACACCTGCTTGGCACAGTGGAACATCGATCCCTCTCCCCCCTTAGATTCCTTCTGTACCTTGGCTTCCTACAGACACACACACACAAATCTATTAAGAGAAATAACACACACGCACACACACACACACACAAACATGCACACAGGTACACACACACACAAATCTATCTAAAGAAGTCGGCCCACACACACACACACACACACACACACAAATCTATTAAAAGAAATAAATAAACACATTTCTTAATCGCAGCTTGGTGCTGTTTTTAGACACAGACTCATGGCATGTTCCCTGGAGACACACACACCCGAAACACACACACACGGAAGCACACACACACACACATACACACACAAACACACACACACTGTCACTGTGATGGCTTGCCCCTTCTCCCTAGTGTTGTGGTCTGGCTTGTAGCTGTGTGGAGTTACAGATTTTTCTAAATAAAACTATTTGGTATGATTCTGCTGGCCTTTTTCAGTCTGGACTATTTTGCTTCATAATGCGCTTTATACATCATTAACATCTGGACTATTTTGCTTCATATTGCGGTTTATACATCATTAACATCTGGACTAATTTGCTTCATATTGTATTTATATATCATTAAAATCTGGACTAATTTGCTTTATATTGTATTTATATATCATTAAAATCTGGACTAATTTGCTTCATATTGTATTTATATATCATTAAAATCTGGACTAATTTGCTTTATATTGTATTTATATATCATTAAAATCTGGACTAATTTGCTTTATATTGTATTTATATATCATTTACATCTGGACTATTTGTCTTCATATTGTATTTATATATCATTAAAATCTGGACTAATTTGCTTTATATTGCAGTCTGTACCAACGATCTGGTCAGCGTATCCATGAGGACATGAGTACTGGGATGGCCATTCCATTTTGTGATTTCCACATCTGTAAAGTAGACTCGGTCGGATCGCACCACACTTGAGAAGCTTAGTTTAGAGAAGTTTAGATGAACTGTTTGTTTGGGGCAAGTTTGTGTGATTAGCCATTCGTAATGGAGCGTAGAGTTCTGCACTTGGCAACAAGTGTAACTAGGTGAAAACAAAACTGTTATACTACCAAGGAAGTGTGGAATTACTTTGAACTTATTGAATGGTTTAAATATAGCATTGTCTGCAAGATTTCTCTGTGCCCTCCGCACAATAATAAAGTTGCTAGCATCGTTTTGCTCCCCAGCAAACATACCAACTCACTATCACGTTTTAACATACCCAAAGTTTTATTTTACACCAAACTTCTCCTTTAACTAATAAACTCTGCTTCCTCTCAGGAGTAATGAATCTCTACAGTGCACAGCTGTGTGTGTCTGTGTGTGTCTGTGCGTAGGTGTGTTGTTGTCTTTGTGCATGGGTCCGTGTGTGTTTGTGTGCAGTTGTCTGTGTGTCTGTGTTTGGTTGTGTTGTGCATGAGTCCGAGTGTGTGTGTGTGTGTGTGTATGTGTGTGTGTGTGTGTGTGTGTGTGCATTCTCTGGCTGCTTTTAGAAGAGGAAAAAAATCAATCAGTGGCGTCTCAATGAATCTGTGTGGACGAGCATTGATCACACGCTAAATTGGGTCAACAGGATTGTCTATTAAGGGGCCAAGCACTCTTAATCATCATTTTAGCTGCATAGACTCAAACACACACACACACACATGCACAGACACACACACACACGCATGTAGACACCAGCAATCTTAATCATCATTTTAGCTGCATAGACTCAAACACACACATACACACACACCGCATATACACACACGTAGACACAAGCCCGCAGAATCATCAATTCAGCTGCATAGACTCAAACACATCACTGATGGTCATCACACACACACAGTCACACATACTGTACAAACACACACACACACACACAGGCCCTTACACCATTTTTTTATCTCTCAAAAGAGTTATCCTTTTACACACGTTTCAACAATTCTGTGTGTTTGTGTGTGTTTGTGTGTGTGTGTGTGTGTGTGTGTGTGTGTGTGTGTGCATGCATACATGTGTTAGGTCAGAACTGCTATAGGTCAGAACTACACTTTAGTGATGGTGTGTGGATGATGTAACTGCTAGGTGTAGATGATGTCACATATGCTAGGTGTAGATGATCTAGCAGATGCTAGGTGTAGCTAATCGCGCAAACACAAGTATAGATAGTGGAGCATATGCTAGGTGTAGCTAATAACGTAAACACAACTCTTTACTCTGCTAACCAATTCTTTACCTAGGTACCTGGTACTTTTATGAAAGTGTGTGTAGGGTGTGTGTGTCTCAAGTGTCCCTGTTCTTGGAAACTTACTTAAGGCACATGTATCTCCTTGTGTGTGTAGTTTCTTTACTCTGTGTTCCTCTACACATCTGTTAGCGTATTATGTCCTCCTTTTGTAAGGCACGTTGAATAAAAGCGTCTGCAAAGTGTAATGTAAGGTAACAAGTATAGCTGGTGGGGCAGATCCTAGGTGTAGCTAATAGTGCAAACGCAAGTATAGCTGGTGGAGCAGATGCTAGGTGTAGCTAATAGTGCAAACGCAAGTATAGATGGTGGAGCAGATGCTAGGTGTAGCTAATAGCGCAAACACAAGTATAGATGGTGGAGCAGATGCTAGGTGTAGCTAATAGCGCAAACACAAGTATAGATGGTGGAGCAGATGCTAGGTGTAGCTAATAGCGCAAACACAAGTATAGATGGTGGAGCATATGCTAGGTGTAGCTCTAGAGTTTGTCTCTAACACTCTCTCTCACTCACTCACATACACACACACCAGACAGTAGATACCAGACTAGATACACACAGTCATGCAAGACGCTTCTGCAAGACGCTCCTACCATACTATTGTTGATGCTGTCTTATCACACACACAGGCGCACACACACACACACACACACACACACTACAGTATTCTCAGTGCATAAGTTTTATTCATAAGTGTATTTGTTTATGATGTCTTAGGTCTATATTTTTTCTGTTTATGAGAGGGCTGCTGCTTTATTCATTTTGTGATTTATTAATATTCATTTTGTGATTTATTAATATTTATTTTATGATTTATTAATGCGGTTTGGGCTTTATTTGGTCATTTATTTATCCCTACGATGGCTTATTGAGTACTTTATTTATCATTTGGAGGTGTGTGTGTGTCTGTGTTC
>CM050216.1:10693438-10695938 GCA_027475355.1 Coilia nasus | reverse complement strand
TGTGTATGTGTGCATGTGTGTGTGCATGTGTGTGTGTCAAGTGTGTGTATGTGTCGCGCGCGCGCGCGCGTGTGTGTGTGTGTGTGTGTGTGTGTGTGTGTGTGTGTGTGTGTGTGTGTGTGTGTGTGTGTGTGTGTGTGTGTGTGTGTGGAGTCTGTGTGTGTGTGTGCCTGGTGACTGATGTGCACAGGAGCATCATAAAACAAATGGGCGGAAACAAAAGCTGGAGCAGAGGGAGTGTGTCGCATTTTATTAGCGCTGGGAGCTGTCACACACACACACACACGCACACACACACACACACACTCTTTGGCACACTAACACATAGTGCAACACACACACACACGCATACTCTGTCTGGCACACTAACACACTCTGACACACACACACACACACCCACACGCACGCGTACTCTCTCTGGCACACTAACACACTCTGAAACACACACACACACACACACACACAAACTCTCTCTGGCACACTGAAACACACACACACACACACACACCCACACACATGCATACTCTGTCTGGCACACTAACACACTCTGAAACACACACCCACACAAACTCTCTTTGGCACACTAACACACTCTGAAACACACACAGGCCCTCTCTCCTTTTCTCTCTGGAACACACACACACACACACACACACACACACACACACACACACACACACACACACACACACACACACACAGCCTATATCAGTGTTCTGCAGTGAAACACACACGGCACACACAGACAAAGACACACACACACACACACACACACACACACACCTATCCTGTAAAGCTATCACTACTCTGCAGTGCAGAAAAGGTTTCATCAGCTCAATTTGGCAGCTTTTATAGCCCACTGTCTGCCCTCTCTTTCTCTCTTTCTGTGTGTGTGTGTGTGTGTGTGTGCAGCAGATCTCTGGATGAATCCCCAGAGAAGAGGCTCTTTGAGGCTGTGAGCACACCTGTGTGTGTGTACCCAATTATGCCAATCACCTCTACGCCCACACACACACACACACACACACACACACACACACACACACACGCTGCTCACCTGCAAGGGACACACAGGGGAGCACACACACAAAAAGCTACTACACTGTGGGCTAGGAGACAAAGGGCCGTAACAGTGCGTAACATGCGTTTGTTTGTGTATGTGTGTGTGTGTGCGCGTGTGTGTGTGGGGAAAAGGGTGATGGGATGGTGGTAGGTTGGTGGGGGTGATGCGGTGGGGTGGTTATGAGGTGATGGTTTTGCTTGTGGTGCTGATGGGGGGTGGTGGTGATAGTGGCGATGGCGTTTGGGATGGGGTAATGTTGGGGTGGTGGTTGGGGTGGTGATGATGGGGGGTGGTGTTGTGGTGATGGTGGTGATGGTGGTTATGGTGGTGATGGTGATGGGGTGATGTTGGGGTGATTATGTTGGGGTTTGTGGAGGTGGGGTGATGTTGGGGTGGCAATGGGGGAATGGTGGTGATAGGTGGGGCGATGTTGGGGTGGGGTTGGGGTGATTATGTTGGGGTGTGGTGTTGTGGTGATGTTGGGGTAGTGTTGGGGTGATAATGATGGGTGGTGGTGTTGTGGTGATGTTGGGGTGGTGATGGGGTGATTATGTTGGGGTGATTATGATGGGGTGGTGGTGTTGTGGTGATGTTGGGGTGGTGATGGGGTCATGGTGGTAATGGTGTTGTGGTAATGTTGGGGTAGTGTTGGGGTGATGTTGGGATGGTGATTGGGGGGTGGAGGTTGGGGTTTGGAGCTAGTGGGGTGATGTTTGGGTGGTGATTTTGGGGTGATGTTTGGGTGGTGATTTTGGGGTGATATTGGGGTTATGTTGTGGTGATGTTGGGGGAGTGGTGTAGTATAGTGGGGTTATGTTGGGGTGATGATATTGGGGTGGAGGTTGTTGTGGTGATATTGGGGTGGTGGTTGGGGGGTGGTGTTGGGGTGATGTTGGGGTGGTAGTTGGGGTTTGTGGTGGTGTTGTGGTGTTGTGGTGATGTTGCGGTGATGATTTGGTGATTTTGGGGTAGTGTTTAGTTGGGGTGGTTGTTGCGGGTGGTGATGTTGGGGTGGTGGTGTTGGGCTAGTGGTTTGGCTTTGTGGTTGAGGTGGTGGCATTGGGGTGGTTGTTGCGGGTGGTGATGTTGGGGTGGTGGTGTTGGGCTAGTGGTTTGGCTTTGTGGTTGAGGTGATGTTGGGGTGGTTGTTGCGGGTGGTGATGTTGGGGTGGTGGTGTTGGGCTAGTGGTTTGGCTTTGTGGTTGAGGTGATGTTGGGGTGGTTGTTGCGGGTGGTGATGTTGGGGTGGTGGTGTTGGGCTAGTGGTTTGGCTTTGTGGTTGAGGTGGTGGCATTGGGGTGGTTGTTGAGGGTAGCAAGTATGACAGTGATGGATGAGCTCAATCATGACACAGATTAGAGCAATTATCATCAGTCACATCACTGTCATCCTCATGGCCACACAGGGCACAAGCACTTAGCAACATCTGCCACTCAA
>CM050216.1:10670938-10675938 GCA_027475355.1 Coilia nasus | reverse complement strand
GAGACTACACCACCACACAAGCTGGGTATCACACTCACACACACACACGCACACACTCTCTCTCTCTCTCTCTCTCTCTAACCACACTATTACGGGACACACACGCACACACACACACGCACACACTCTCTCTCTCTCTCTCTCTCTCTCTCTCTCTAACCACACTATTACGGGACACACACGCACACATACACACTCTCTCTAACTTTTACGGGACACACATCCACACACACACACACTAACCAGACTATTACGGGGCACACACACACACACTCTAACCACAATATTACGGGACACACTCACACACTCTAACCACAATATTACGGGACACACACACACACTCTAACCACAATATTACGGGACACACTCACACACTCTAACCAGACTATTACAACACACACACTCACACACACAGTCTAACCAGACTATTACGACACACACTCACACACACATTCTCTAACCAGACTATTACAACACACACACACACTAACCTGACTAACCAGACTATCACCACACACACACACACACACTAACCAGACTATAACTGTACAAGACAATCCTCAGACATGCACACAAACCTAAGCTATTAGACTATTACTACACACATTCACACACACATTCTCACTACACTCACTCACTACACTACACACACTCTAACACACACGCACGCATGAGCATACACACACTGCCTAAACTACAACCTAACTAAACACACACACACACACACACTGTCTGATCATCTATCAGACTCAGACTACTGGTGGACACACACACACTATGACCGGAAAGAATCACACACTCTCTAACTAGACCATAGACAAACTTACATGCTGAACTTACACTCTGGAACCCAGCTTTACGGACACACACACACACACACACACACACATTATTGATGGAACCCAGCTTTACAGACGAGTACTGGAGACAAGAACCTGTGGATAGAACCTTTAGAACCTGTGGACATTGCATAAGAGGAACCTTTAGAACCTGCGGACAGTGCAGACGACAAACCTTTAGAACCTGATGACCGTGCAGAAGAGGAACCTTTAGAACCTGTGGACTTTGCAGAACAGGAACCTTTAAACCCTGTGGACAGTGCAGACGAGGAACCTTTAGAACCTGTGGACAGTGCAGAAGAGGAACCTTTAGAACCTGTGGACAGTGCAGAAGAGGAACCTTTAGAACCTGTGGACAGTGCAGAAGAGGAACCTGAAACGAGAGGCACCGCAGGGAGAGGGATGAAAAATAGTACTGTAGAAGACAGGAGTGCCAACATAGAGACAGGAGCGTAAAGAAGAGCAGCACTGTAGAAATAAAAACAGGAGCGTAAAGAAGAGCAGCACTGTAGAAATAAAAACAGGAGCGTCAACATAACAAAAATCAGAAGTGTAAAAGCATAAAAGCAGGGCTGTAGAAACATCACAAGTGGGAGACAGAACGAGAAGAAAAAGAGAAGGAACAGTAGCCTGAGAGAGGGAGAGAGAGACAGAGAGAGAGAGAGAAGAAAGGACTGAAAGAGGGAACGTGGAACCCGACGGAGGAACACGGAACCAGCGAAAGAAGAATACGAGTCTCTGACACACAGCCAGTGTGCTTAGCTGGACCTACACACGCACACACACACGCACACACACACACACCACTGCAGCTGGACATTATCAACACACACACACTCCAACTTGTGTGTCAGCACCCAAGTGCTTCTTGCCCAGTGGTCGCCGACATGATGATGTACTTTTGGGTGAGTGCCTGCTGACACACACACACACACACACACACACACACACACACACACGTACATGCACTTATGCGCACACACACAAACACACACACACACACACGTACATGCACTTATGTACACACACACACACACACACACACACACACACACATGTACATGCACTTATGCACACACACACACACACACGTACACACACGCACGCACACACACACACACACATACACACACACACACACACACAGGTACATGCACTTCTGCGCGCGCGTACACACACACGTACATGCGCATACTGTATGCACGCACACACGTACATGCACATATGTGCACACACACACACACATGCATACACACACATATGCACACACAGATACACACTGACACACACACACACACACACACACACACAGCTCTTCCACTCAGGGGGCTATTTGTCCACACTTGCATTTATGTGTTTGTGTGTATTTCCCATTGACTGGGAATACTTGTGGGTGTGAGTGGGTATGGCTATTTGTGATGTGGTGGTGTGTGTGTGCATTTTACAATTGACTGGGAGCACCAAAGGGGACAGTTGTACAGTGTGTGTGTGTGTGTGTGTGTGTGTGTGTGTGTGTGTGTGTGTGTGTGTGTTTCACATTGACCTGGAGTACCAAATGGTCTACTTGTGTGTGTCCTGTTAGATAATCAATACATTGAGAAAACGGTGTGTGTGTGTGTAATGAGTGTGTCGTGTGTGTACAGAGCTCCTCTGTGTTAGTTCTGGGTGTGTTTACTAAAGTGTGTGTTTGTGTTTGTGCTTATATGTGTTTGTGTGTGTGTGTATGTGTGTTAAGAGGTTTCACACATTTATGGTGTTCAGAGAAACCACTTTGCTGTGCAAATACCAAAACCAACTTGCACAATTACCACCCAACTCAGTTGTAAGCAGTTTAGGGTGATTATAATGCCTCATTGAACTGCCAACATTTTATAACAGTAAGGAAAATATTCCTAGAAAACCCGTCTGTTCTACCAATCAGTTCCCTGCCTCTATATTTGGTATTACCAGGCTTTTAGCAAACACATTATGACATTTTTACATCATCAAGCTAGGCTGCTAGCAGGTGTGTAAGGCAATGTTAGCAAATGAAACATTACTGTTGTCCTATGATGTAAAATGAAATTGCACTGTAAAGCAATGTTGTGGCTAATTCTATGGTATTCTCTGGTATTGCCAGGATCTTAGCAAACATCTGATGTCATTTTAGATTTTGTCAACCTGGACAGCACAGAGAGAGACACACACACACACGCACACACACGCACACACACACACACACACACACACACACACACATAGACACAGACATGCACAGACACGCACACAGAGATACACAGACACACAGAGACACACAGACTTCACCCACACATAACAAATGCTTACACACTAACACACACACACACACACACACACACACACACACACACACACACACACACACACACACAGACACAGACACAGACACACACACAGAGATACACAGACACACAGAGACACTAAGACTTTAGCCACACATAACAAAGGCTGCTTACACACACACACGCACACACACACACACACACACACACAAACTGCATTTTCCACTTCTGTACTTTCTATTTCTTTCATCACTCTGCTACTCCTTTGCTTTTGCAGAGCATTCATCTATAGCTCCCTTTCTCTCTTTTATTATGCTGTATCTCTCCCTCTCTCCTTCCCTCTCTCCCTCTCTCTTTTATTCTGTATCTCTCCCTCTCTCCTTCCCTCTCTCCCTCCCTCTGTTTATGATGAATACCTACAGCACTCTCCACCCTCTGGTGTGTGTGGCCATTTCTGGCCAGGGTGCCATTTGTCCAAAACAAAAACAAAAAACAAACAAACAAAAAAAAACACAATGGAGGAAGATGTTTTTTTTTTTTTTTTATGGAAATGAACATTGTGTGTTTAACTTTCCTAACTTGACTAGGCCTACCATCTTAGTTCGGCTATTGTTTTTCCAGCAACATTTTACTTTTTTAGCTTTTGCAATCCATCAATACATTATTTTCATTGTAGGCAGTGTTGATTGTAATGCTATACAAAAAAACAAAGAGAAGCAGGCAGGCCTTTTAGGATTCGGATTTTTAGCTGAACTTTAATGTAGCACTCAAAAATAATTTGCTAAATACCACAACATGCTGTCAACAGTCAGGAACACTAGACAGACAGACAGTAAAGTTCTACACAGTGAAGTTCTGCTTCGGTGACGAATCTATGGCGATGCTTAATGTCGGAACAAGATCGGACCTTGACAGACCCGTCTGTGCTGATAGCAAGCCACTCACAATTCTCTCGCCATTTGGCAAAGCACACAGGCTCAATGCCCTCTCCTACCACACGTGTCTCAGATGCGCCACTAGCAAGCAGGTCTACATCAGAGCCTTTTTCTTCATCATGGGGCTGGGAATCGTCCTGTACATGAGCGCTAACCACCATGACAATATCATTTCTTGTGCTATCCTTCTCAGGTGTTAATCTAGTTGTTTTGTGTGGGTCCTGTAAAATAGGATGATATTCTGCTCTGAACATGTTTCATATTTAGCTCAGTCTTGTTTTGTCTACCGCTCAGCCAAGTTCCCACCCGAAAATGTTAGTGTTTAATATTGTGTTTAAAAGGTTTTAGAAACAGTAAGTGTAGATGCGCAGTGCAGTAGCCCAAATGCATAGCTTACACTGATCCTAGATGTATGGGCCCATGTTTTTGGATCGTTAGATTTTAAGTAACATCAGTTCAGCATTAATGGCTATGAAGGGGGGGTAGTGCTTGTCCCCACCGGAGGGAGAATAATTTAGCAGGGGTGGGGATATGAAAACCAGAAAGGGGGGAAACCCCTCCCATTTCCCCTACAAATCACACCGTCTGTGTACACATACAGCACTCCTCCCTCTCTCTCTCTCCCTCCATTCCTCTCTCTCTCTCCTCCTCTCTCTCTCTCCCTCCATTCCTTGCTCTCTCCCTCTCTCTTTCCCTACCTCTCCCTCTCTCTCCCTCCCTTCCTCTCTCTCTCTCCCTCTCTCTTTCCCTACCTCTCCCTCTCTCTCCCTCCCTTTCTCTCTCTCCCTCTTTCTCTTCCTCCCTTCCTCTCTCTCTTTCCCTACTTCTCTCTCTCTCTTTCTCTCGCTCTCTCTCGTATGTGCATATACATTCAGCACTCTCCCTCCCTTTCTCTCTCCCTCCCTCCCTTTCTCTTTACCTCTTCC
>CM050216.1:10648438-10658438 GCA_027475355.1 Coilia nasus | reverse complement strand
CCGGTTCCATGGAGTGGTTGATTCAGTCTACTTTTGACCTCTGATGTGAGAGGAGCTCCCAGGTGATTGTCTGCTCTAGACAAAGTTTTGAGTTATTGTATTTTTCTCTTTTTTTTGTTTAGTTAGTTATGTAGTGTTTAGTTTGTCCTGTTTGTCACCCTGCCGGCAGCTTACAAGAAAAATAAAAAAAAATCCTTTCCTGCATGGAAAACCACCATCTCCTGGTAAATTCTTCAGCCGCTCAATCACACTACCCTACATTTGGTGGCAGCGGAAAACTACCAGTGGCTTGAGGCTTGTTTGTCATGGAGTGCATGCAGTAGAATGGCGCCGACAAGGAGGACAAAGAAGAGCACCATGACACAAAGTGAAGCAGTGCCTATGGAGGAAGTGCTATCCAGTGAGGATGAACCACAGGATAAGGACATCGCACACTTAATGAAGATGTTTGCTGGCTTCATGCAGGCACAACAAGCGCATGAACAGCGCTATGAGAAGGACTTGGTCCGGCAGGAGCAGAGGTGGAGGCAGTTGCAACATCAATTTACTCAGCTGCAAGGAGAGGTGACACGGGAGAGGCAGGAGAGAGTGTCAGCACCATTGGGGTGGTCGGCATCAGCTCCTGTATCTGCAGTCACAAGTCCAGTTGCAAGACCAGCTCCCTTGAACCAGATGGCAGTACCAGCAGCAGCGGCAGTGGCTCCAGCGGCAGCAGCGGCAGTGGCTCCAGCGGCGGCAGTGGCTCCAGCGGCAGCGGCTCCAGCGGCGGCAGTGGCTCCGGCTCCAGCGGCAGCAGCAGCGGCTCCAGCGGCTCCAGCGGCAGCAGCAGCGGCTCCAGCGGCAGCAGCAGCGGCTCCAGAGGCAGAGGTGGCGATAGCGGCAACAGCAGCTCCGGCGGTGACTTCAGCAGTTCGAGGAAGCATCCCAGCATCCCCAGTTCTATGGACACAGTGGCAGGGTAATGTGGCAAGTCCTGTGCCAGGCGTCTACCCGCATGTGTTTTCGTATGCTGGATGGAGGGGGCCAAAGATGCAGAAGTACGCGGATGGAGAGGACATTGAACATTTCCTCACTGGCTTTGAGCGCATGGCTGGTGTGAGTGGTTGCCATAGAGACCAATGGGCTATGCACTTAGTCCCTTTGCTGACTGGGAAGGCCAAAGCGGCATACATTGCCATGGACTTTGAGCTGAGCATGAACTATGACGCAGTGAAGAAGGCAATCCTGGAAAAGTTTGAGGTCAATCCAGAGACCTACAGACAGCGCTTTCGTTCACTGGATGTTCTGCAAGACGAGACCCCTGGAGAACTATATGTACGTCTGAAAGACCTGTATGACAAGTGGGTGTGCCCGAAGACTCGTTCCAAGGAGGAGATCGGTGAGCTTCTGGTGCTGGAACAGTTTCTAAAGATGGTGAACAGCGAGGTGCGTCTTTGGATTAAGAAGCACAACCCCAAGAGTGCTAAGGAGGCAGTGAGCTTGGCAGGCGCGTTTATGGCAGCACAGAGCAGCGCAAGGCCATACAAGCTGGGGGCAACACGGATCTACCACACACCAATGCCAGCTAAGGCAGATCGTGGGCAGTCTGCTAACCTGGGTAACATTGACCAGGGCCCACCAACACCAGGGCCACCCAGAGACATTAAAGCTCAGCCCGTGTGTTACCATTGTGGCCAGACGGGTCACATCAAACCTAAATGCCCCAACCGAAAGCCCAAGGATGCTAATATGTGCTTCACTCCTACAGAGGGCACTGGTGAGATGGACAGCCAACAAGAGTCCTTGGTGGAGGTGGTCATCAGGGGACGGCGGCTCAAGGCCCTGATCGACACAGGAAGCAGCCAGACCTTGGTGGGTGCCAGATGGGTGCCAAAGGACACTGTGCAGACAGATCTCCCTGTTCAGATACGCTGTGTTCATGGAGATGTGAGGTCATACCCAACAGCAGACATCTACATGCAGATAGCAGGGCAGGAGTATCTGGTGACTGTGGGTGTAGCAGAGCACTTGCCTCATCCAGTGGTGCTGGGTAGGGACATTCCGGGGCTGGTGCATCTGATGGATCCTGTGGAATGCAACATGGTGCTGACGAGGGCCAAGGCGAAGGAGGCGGGGTCGGACGTGTCATGGGACGTATTGCCATATGCAGACCCTCCACGCAAGACCAGACGGCAGCGGAGGCAGGACCGGTTCAGAGGGACGAGCCTTCCCGAGACACTCCCCCTTCCAGAGTTCGGTGAGCAGAATCCTTTTGAGGTACCACCTAACATTAGAGAACTGCAGGCATCCGATGTCACATTAAAATCCTGTTTTAAAGACTTACAGCCAGACTCAGAGGGCAATGCCGAGGGCGCTAAGTTTAGGCTGAAGGAGGGAATCTTGTATCGCCATGGTGATGGAGGAGAACAGCTAGTGGTGCCAAAGCCTCTCCACACAATGGTTTTAGAGCTGGGACACTCTGTACCATATGCTGGACACTTGGGGCAGAATAAGAGCTGGGACAGGATAGCCAGGAGATTTTACTGGCCAAATATCTACACGCACTTGGTAGAGTTCTGCAGGTCCTGTCCAGAGTGCCAGCTGACGGCAAAAGGCCGTGGGGGACTGAAGGTACCACTAATTCCTATGCCTATCATTGATGTTCCATTTAGTAGGATCGGAATGGATATCGTGGGTCCCCTGGAGCGAAGTAGGCGAGGCAACCGCTACATCCTGGTTGTGGTGGACTATGCAACAAGATACCCAGAGGCATTCCCCTTGAGGCAAGTCAAGGCCAGGCAAGTGGCCAATGCACTTCTGCAACTGGTGACGAGGGTTGGAATCCCTCAGGAGGTGCTGACAGACCAGGGCACCAATTTTACATCCAAGCTGCTCAAACAGGTCTACCAGTACCTCGGTATCAAAGGGATTAAGACGACGCCCTACCATCCTCAAACTGACGGGTTAGTCGAAAGATTTAACCAGACATTAAAAAGCATGTTACGCAAGTTTGTTGCAGATTCTGGCGCAGACTGGGACGAATGGCTACCATACCTGCTGTTTGCGTATCGTGAAGTTCCACAAGCCTCGACAGGGTTCTCACCATTTGAGTTGCTCTATGGCAGACAAGTGCGGGGCCCACTGGACATCATAAAGGAGGCGTTGGAGGGCCAGTCACCACAGCACGGTATGAACATTCTGTCATACATCATAAAAATGCGTGATAAAATGGAGTCTCTTACCGAGCAGGTGCAGGAGAACATGAAGGTGGCCCAGGCAACGCAGAAACGGTGGTACGACCGGTCTGCGAGAGATCGTGCCTTCAAGCCGGGACAGCAGGTCCTGCTGTTGTTGCCCACGACGGAGAGCAGCCTCCTGGCAAAATGGCAGGGACCGTTCACCGTCCACAGGAAGGTTGGCCAGGTCACCTACGAAATTCTCATGCCAGGCCGGAAGAGGGATAAGCAGACCTTCCATGTGAACATGCTGAAGGAGTGGAAAGTCCGAAATGTAGCCGTGGCCAGACGGGTGGAGGAGGAGGATCATGAGGAGCAGTTCTTTCCGGTGGAGCAGAGTGCTGAGGTGAGCCCAGATCTCTCTCATCTTTCTCCAGAGTGTCAACAGGAGCTGGAGGCCTGCATTCCAGAGGGCGTGTTCTCGGAGGCTCCAGGACGAACGCAGCTGGTGCAGCACCGGATCCAGCTCAAGGCACCAGGACCAGTGAGACTTCCAGGCTACCGCATCCCTGCTCAACTCCTACCCAAGATCAGGCAAGAAATCGAGACCATGCTGGAGATGGGCATCATTGAGCCCTCTCATAGTGAGTGGTCATGTCCTGTGGTACTTGTCCCTAAAAAAGATGGCAGTTTAAGATTTTGTATGGACTTTAGACAGCTGAATGCAATCTCTGCCTTCGATCCTTATCCCATGCCCAGGATTGATGAACTCATAGATCGGCTAGGAGGAGCCAAGTACTTGACAACACTCGACCTGAGCAAGGGGTATTGGCAGGTGCCTCTGGAAGAGGCTACGAAAGAACTAACCGCTTTTAGAACTCCCTTTGGGTTTTTTCAGTTCACAATGATGCCATTCGGCCTGCAGGGGGCACCAGCCACATTTCAGCGGCTAATGGATCAGGTGCTGGACGGGGCCCGGGGGTATGCATCCGCCTACCTGGATGATGTAATCATCTACTCCACCTCCTGGGAAGAGCACCTGACCCAAGTCCAAGATGTGCTCCGGAGAATCCAGGCTGCAGGTCTGACTGTGAACCCAGGGAAGTGTGCCATGGCTCAGACCGAGGTACAGTACCTGGGATATGTCATTGGTGGGGGTAAGATCAAGCCTCAAGTTGGCAAAGTCAGTGCAATCATGGACACACCCAGACCCACAACGAAGAAGCAAGTACGTTCTTTCCTTGGGGTAGT
Organism: Coilia nasus; assembly: GCA_027475355.1. Classification (NCBI taxonomy): domain Eukaryota; kingdom Metazoa; phylum Chordata; class Actinopteri; order Clupeiformes; family Engraulidae; genus Coilia; species Coilia nasus. The sequence continues at coordinate 10,654,032 of CM050216.1, read as the reverse complement.
GGGGTGGTACCGTAGATTTGTACCCAGCTTTGCTAACCGTGCTGCCCCATTGATTGAGTTAACCCGTAAGTCCAACCCCAATAAGGTACAATGGTCTGATGAATGTGAAAAAGCTTTTAACGATTTGAGAAGTTGTCTCTGTAGTGACCCTATATTACAGAATCCTGACTTCAGCCGGCCGTTCACCGTGCAGACGGATGCTTCAGGAGTGGGCCTTGGCGCGGTGCTGCTGCAGGGGGAGCCAGGAGACCAGAAACCTGTGGTGTACCTCAGCAGGAAACTCTTCCCACGTGAGCTACGTTACTCGACGGTGGAGAAGGAGTGCCTGGCGATCAAGTGGGCCCTCGAATCGCTGAGATACTACCTGGTTGGGTCCGACTTCATCCTGGAGACGGATCATCGAGCTCTGAGGTGGTTGCACCAGATGAAGGATACCAACTCGAGAGTCACCCGGTGGTACCTCTCGCTTCAACCATTCAAGTTCGAGGTTCGTTACAGGGCGGGTCCAGAGAACATCACCGCAGACTACCTTTCCCGGGTTTTCGAGGACGAAAAGCCTTGAGGAGGGGGTAATGTGACGGAGTGAGCCCCACCGTCACGTTAAAAAAAAAACGTTTGGTCTAAAAATAGCGCTTGGGGGCGATTGAAAGCGCTATCGAACATTTATGAGTGCTGTACATTCATCTGGTGTTGGCCAATGTTTTAAAACTCGTGGGGGGGGAACCCAAACGGGCTTCGGTGCTTATAACAAACATTTGTGCAGGGAAAAGGGGAGCCGTGGGACAGAAGCGGCAGGAGTAAACTTTGATTGTTTGTTTTAAGTTGTGCTTGTGAACATGCTTCTCATAACACCTCTCATAGCGGCACATTCGCATGAAGCGCGCCATGCAGTGTGTCCGGACGGCAGAAGAGACTATGAACCATTTTTAACAAACAAAAACTGTACTTACCTGCACGGATGTTGCTCCCCACTCGGCCAAGCCGAGGGAATGGTGTCTGACCCTCTTAAGCGCGAGGAAGCGCGAAAATCGCGGAGGGATATGTAGCTTGAAATGGAATGTGGTGTTGATTTGTATTTATGATTTATTTTCGCTGTTTAAAGCATGTAGTTACTTTCTGTTGGTTTTGTAACTTTTGTTTTCACAGTTTATTGTGTTTAAAATTGTTTGGTGAGTTCAATTGATGTTTCAGCAGATAATTAAGGTTTATTGATAAAGTAGTCCCTGAGGGGAGGGGTTAAGTACAATATAACCGGTTCCATGGAGTGGTTGATTCAGTCTACTTTTGACCTCTGATGTGAGAGGAGCTCCCAGGTGATTGTCTGCTCTAGACAAAGTTTTGAGTTATTGTATTTTTCTCTTTTTTTTGTTTAGTTAGTTATGTAGTGTTTAGTTTGTCCTGTTTGTCACCCTGCCGGCAGCTTACAAGAAAAATAAAAAAAAATCCTTTCCTGCATGGAAAACCACCATCTCCTGGTAAATTCTTCAGCCGCTCAATCACACTACCCTACAATGATGAAGATGATTATGATTATAATGATTATGTGGATGATGATGATGATGATAATGATGATTATGATTATATTGAGTATGTTGATGAAGATAATGACATGTATGATGATAATGATGGTGACGAGAACGATGATGACATGGGTTAAAGTGATGAGTATGATATTGATGATGATGATGATAATGATTACGATTATATCGATCATGGTGATGATGATAATGATATTGAGTTCTTTGATGATTATGATATTGATGATAATGATTACGATTATATTGATCATGGTGATGATGATAATGATGATGATGATGATGATGATGATGATGATGATGATGACGAAGAGATGGCGGGCGGGGCGGGCGAAAATTTTAGCTCGGCTGAACTTTTTGCAAATGAAGAGCGGTGTTTGCTGACCAATACATTACAGATAGCAAACAATGACGATACCTCCAGTAGTAACACAGACATTGAGAGATGTCACAGGTAACACCATGAACAGTGACGATATGAAAAGTGACGAAAACGACCACCACCAGACGTTGAAGCTTACCTTGAATTCTGGGGAGTGCCATTTGAATGACTGAACGACAGTATCATCGGACCTGATGTAACATTCAAAAGCTGAGGACGACTATCCCCCCAGCCATTGAATTGACTTCGGAGGTATACAGCGTTCAGCTACTGCTGCTGTAGCAGCAGCGCCAATTCGAAACGAATGGTTTGTATAGACCGAGAGGCGGGCGAGGCGGGCGAAAAATTGAGCTCTGCCAAACTTCATGCAAATAAAGAGGACGTTGAAGCTTACCTTTAATTCTGGGGAGTGCCATTTGAATGACTGAACGACACGATCGTCAGACCTGATGTAATATTCAAAAGCTGAGGACGACCATCTCCCCAGCCTTTAAATTGACAGCAGCAGCGCCAATACGAAACGAATGGCTTGTATAGACAGAGAGGCGGGCGAGGCAGGCGAAAATTTTAGCTCTGCCGAACTTTATGCAAATGAGGAGCGGTGTTTGCTGAGCGGTAACCAACGACTTCTCAGTAGGAAGGCGGCAGGTGTAGAGATAAACATTTCAAAAAAAAAAAAAGCTACTCAGGGTTGGACAGCCAAGAATGGACATGCTACACCACTGTTAAGATTACGAAGACGAAGATATAATGGCCATACCACTGTTAAACCACCGCACCTGGGACAATTAGCCTGCAGAAATAAAATAAGTCAGTCAGTTAACAACGCTGCAAGCATGAGCCATTAAAGGAGTACCTCAATACGGAACGGAACCTGAGCGAAATGTTTGTGATGTACTGTAACGCTCAATAAATAACCATCAACCTAGTCAATAAGGGCTAAAGCATGGCAAAGATTGCATTGGAAAATGAAAGGGAAAATTACTGCAAGAGCCCCATAAACACCACGTTAAGCAGCTGCGAATGAGAATGCTTAATAAATGCTACACTGAATTGTCGGGGAGTAAATAATTGGTTCCCATCAGTATGCAAAGAAAATTGCAGAGCCTTAATACAAAACATTCCCATCATTTAACTATCAGCTTACCAAACTGGCAGCAGAACAAAATGCTTGTGCACACGGGGAAGTACATTTGACCTTGAAACAAAAGAACGACATCAGTCCGTCCCACTAACTGAATTGATCCGTCCACAACGGAACAGTCACGTCAAGCAGGATAGCTTCGGGGCAAACAGAGCGGGCCAATTACGAGGATCATAGGTAACTGTTGATGCAGTTCCAGCTTGGAAAAGTTGAACAGATTAACCAACAACAATAAACCCACGAGACATCATCTATGTAAGCATGTCTCACTGTAGATGAATTTAGACCTCATAGTAGCGTGCCGATAGTACGGTTTCCCAGCTAGCAAACGAAAGCATCAGGACTTCTACCAGGTAGAAACTAGCCCCCACGGAATTTGACTATGGTCAGATTATTTATAGGAAGCTAACCTGGAAAACGCCACCTAAGTAGACTACTGGTTACAACGAAATTCACCCACATGACAACTTTCACACTCTAACATGTTTGTACGAGCTTACCTTAAACATACACCGTCAACGAGTAATCCGTGTTAGACTGATATGCCCATTTGAACTGATAGGAAGCTAACCGGAGCTAAGTTGCATATTAGCAACTATGTGAGTTAGCCTGCAATAACAGGACATTGCAAACGAATTTGGCCGTCAATGTACACATCCCAAGCATCGATCAGTTATGTGAGAAGAAAACTTCGAAACCAGGCGCTGAAAATACATCTGGTATCCCTCTACACAAGCAGACCTCGTTGAGTAGAAGCATGGTAGTATAGTAGGTAGCAACCTTAGCGAAACCTGCAAAGTAGGACTGACAAGACAGGTAGCACGATGGCTAACGAAACATGAGCTAATCGCTAGCAAACACTGTTAGCAGCTCAACATTTTAGCATAGTTATCATCATTTATCAGACTGCCAAAAGCATACGAGCACCACGATGAATGCGCTAACTATCCCAAGAAACCCTCTGAGGACGAGAAAATTGTGCGTACCATCGAGGAAGTACAAACCACGGACGCATAATACACATGTACAGCAAACAACATAAAAAGGTGTACGACCCATCATACATATCTACATCAACGGAATGATATCGTCAGAACGAATGAAACGAAAACCAAGGTTAGGTACTGAAACAAGCAAAGGGCAGGTTAGGTATAATTGGCAAGCCTCCGGGGAAGGGAGACCTGAAACCGGAGCAGACTGGAACTCGGGAGAAAATCCAAAAAAGCCGGGCGGCTTGGGGTTTGATAGAAATGTTGACGTTGGCCAGCAGGCAGCGAGTGGAGAAAATTCTGTAGGAGCAGTACGGACAAATGCGAGCAGGAAGAAGCGAACTGGTATTATATCCTCATGGAATCAGAGATGTCTGATGTTGCGCGAGGGAAAATGCGTCGAACCGTTCGACTCGAACGACGGAATACACCTGTGAGCAGCAAAGCAGGAAGGTAAGATGACGTTTTAAACACGGGTGCTACGTGCTGATTGGACGATAGATAATTGATGACGCGCATTACGTCTTCCTGGTAGAACCTCTCGCTGCGCTTACATTTATCTAGGTACAGGGTACGGTCCCGGGAGCAATGTGGGGTTAGATGCCTTGCTCAAGGGCACTTCAGCCAGGGATGAGGGTGCAGGAGAGCACTAGTTATTTACTCCCTGTTTACTCCCCCACCCACATTCTTCCTACTGGTACGGGATTCAAACCCGTGACCCTCCGACCCTGAGACAAACTACCTAGCCGTTAGACCCCACACACTCTGTTGTTTTCTGGCATATTGCTCATTGGCCAAAGGACTTGAACTCTGTGATGGAATCGGCTATATAGCATCCTATATTTGTATATTATATATAGAATATGTTATACTGGAACTGAGTGGTCTATACAGCATTCTATATTTCTATATTATGTCTGGAATATGTTATACTTGAATTGAGGCTGATATTTTGTCAATGTGTGTTTCTACCGAGATGATAGCCTTTCTAGCTAACCTGATAGCCTTTCTACAAACTAAAACTCCCTCAGTCCATGCTCAAGCGGACAGACGTAGCATTAGAACGAGTTGCAGCCTTCTGCAGCGACCTGCAGTGCAAACTAAACTACTGTATGTATAAAGTTAAAATAAAAATGTTGTTACACCCTTACAAAAAGTCCAAACACACGAGACTTTGCATGGCAGATGCAGCTATAATTGTACTACTGCACATTACACCCAAAACTTTAACATTATTCATACGGTGTGTGTGTGTGTGTGTGTGTGTGTGTGTGTGTGTGTGTGTGTACCATGATGTGTGCGCATCTATGTGTTATGACTTGCACCATGTTGCTTACAAAGAATACACAGCTTCACCAATTAGCATCAAATCTTTCCTGTGTGTGTGTGTGTGTGTGTGTGTGTGTACCATGATGTGTGCGCATCTATGTGTTATGACTTGCACCATGTTGCTTACAAAGAATACACAGCTTCACCAATGAGCATCAAATCTTTCCTGTGTGTGTGTGTGTGTGTAGCATGATGTGTGTGTTATGATTTGCGCC
>CM050216.1:10568438-10580938 GCA_027475355.1 Coilia nasus | reverse complement strand
ATAAACAGATGTTTCCACCCTTCCTCTCCATGTGAGGTACCTGTTTAACAACGTCACTGCTGATGCTTGAACAACTCAAAGTAACATCACAACAAATGGCATCAAAATATATGGATGAACATAACATTATAGCCCTCTGTTTAAATAAAACATTTATATACCACTTCACAAATTTGCAAAAAATGGAGCACAAAAAAAAAAATCTCCATTCAACAGTCAAATCCTGGGTTAACAATACTGATAAGATTTTTACTGAAAGAAATATTTACTTTGAGAGAGAGAGAGAGGGAGAGAGAGAGAAAGAAAGAGAAAGAGAGAGGAGGGAAAGATTGTGATGAACTACCACATCAAAATATGACCCCTCTAAAGCAATGTCTACAATAGCACTGTCAGAGTCTTCCACAAAAGCATGCTACAAATATAAGCTACAAATGACTGAAAAGATTTTTTTGTACTTTTTTAACACTCTCAAACCCTTCTGGTCTGATATACTGACGCATCAGTGCACAAAAACCTGGTTAACCAAACAACATGTCCAAACAAATTAAATGATAACTGGATACCTGATGTCTGGAACAGTTGCACAACTACTTGAAACACCTTCTTACACTTCAAGTTGATTTTTCAGTGTCTGAACTCTGGGTGCCAGCTCAATTTTACCCAGTTTGAACATTACCTGCTGGACAAAGTAAAAAGTGTTTTTCATGTACTTTGGATAGTCCAAGTGTAAGGCGTAAATCAGCCCAAAAAGGACACAGAAGGCCTGAGGAAGGTTGGGCAGCTCGTCCATCACCACACTGCCTTCCAGGATGATTGCCACTCTGGATGGATTCAGCTGAGGACTTTCCTCATCAATGCAAAGGATTCCCACTGGAGTCTGACTGTACAAGTCACTGCTAGTTGCATCCTGACAAGAAAAAGATTGACAAGTACAGGGACACAATCATACCAGTTAGATACTTAAAATGAAAAGTGGAAGAAAAACAGTGAACTGAATGTAATTATTGAAAGGACAATAAAGACTGGTCCTATTTGGATCTCTGTGTTGCAAGTACTGATTCCAAAGCTGTGTTTGGTACCTTGGTAACTAACTTTCAGTCCAGTCGGGTTGAATCTGTGATCCTCTTTTTGAAGACTGCTCAGAGGAACCTTTATATCGCTATGCAATGAATATTACTGCCAGCACAGTTCCCCAAGTAATTTAATGTAGGCTCTCCAATGTTGGTTTCTAAGCTCAAACAAGGTGTTTGAGTGCACGTTTTGGAATAACCAAGATGTGACAAGAAACCCAAAACTTGGGCTAAAACATTTGCCTAAATGCCAACTGGTGACATGAAAGTACAAAAACAATGTAAAAGGAATCCAACAGCTACATGTTTTTATAGGTAGCATTACCTGAACTGAAAGTTTGTAAAGTGTCTTGAGGTCTAGGTGTTTATTTTGTACAACATCAAAGTATTTAATGTGAACTGAGTATTTAAGTTTAGTCATGCATTATTAATCAATAATGTAAATATTCAAATAGTTGTTCCCAAAAAATTGAAGTATGAATGAATGAAAACACATGAATTAGTAGGATAGTCTTCATTCATTGTTTAAAAATGAAAGAAAAAAAAAAAGATGTGCAGCAGCAAGTCACAAATTCTTTTACTTACAGAGACAGTCTTAAAAAAGGCAGAGGGATCATCTCCCAAGATGACTGATAGTCCACGAAGACAAAGGCACCTGATGTCTGTTGGTTCAGTGGCCTGGAGAGTGCAAAGGATATAACACAGTTTACTAAGAATACTCAACTGTATCCCACCTTTGTTTTGTTTTAACAGAAATTGCAAATCTTCAACAATGGAAAGTACAGTACAAGAGCCAACAGAAAAAGAGAGCATTAAAGAAAAGGAGAGAGGACAGGGCAGAAAAATGAGAAGCTGAGGCAGGAGATGAGAAAGAATGAAATGAGAATAGAGAAGATGAAAGACAAGGAAAGAGAGATCTAAGGTAAACAGTTGAGGACATAATGAGAGATAAAACGAGGAAAGTAAATAAATGAGAATTGAAAATACAAAAGGTAAGAGGGTAGCAATAAAAAGAGGCAAGAGATCGAGGTAGAGAAAAGAGGAAACATAGCAAGTAAAGATTAAGGAAAGGAGAAAGACAGGGAATATACTTATGTAGACAACTCAACTTGCCTTTGTCTGGCGTAAAAGCTCAGCCAATAGCTGTCCAGCAAGGCCTTTCTTCTTCCTAAACAGGTCCATCAGGCTTGGAGCGAAACGATCAAGTGCATCAAAGAAGGTTTCTTTGAGATTTTTACCCACCACTCTGTGGAACTCGTAATAAACCTGAAACATAAAACACAGCAAACTTTGTATAAGATGATGCTCAAATGGCATTATCAGTGACACTTAATTTATCCCTTTTCCTGCTCCATGTATTTTTGGTGTTACAAAGGAATAAAATCTATATTTAGACAGATTGTGGCTACTTTGTTTGACTTGAAAGATGACGCTGTGCTTTTTTGTGTGCACCTTGACTTACACGCCACTTAATAAGTTAGATGTCCATGAACAAGGTATAGGAAATTTTACACCAGTCATCTTTTATACTCCGAGGAAAGCAGACAAAAGCTGTCCAAGGCATGAATTTACTTATTAATTTGTTTTATTTAACATTATAATTAGAACATATTCATACAAACCTGACTTTCTGTGAAAAGAGCTGGCCATCGATGGACCATCTGGCTGATGGCAGGCTTGTCTCTCACAACTTCACTTCTGCGAAGGGCAAATGTGACATCCATTTCTTTTTTAACAAGGGATCCATTTGGTTTTGTCTTCATCATTTCATTCACCAGAGCTTGCCGAGCTCCTTCCAGGTTGTGGTCATCCATCCCCTCTGGATAGTCAGGCAGGAAATTTATTTCCCCTTTCCTTGGCTTCTTGATGCCTTTGTTGGGAGGATCACCATTTAAAGTGTACCTTCCACGTTTGCCACCATTGACAGTGACATCAAGTCGACCGAGCTGCCGCATTTTGGTTCTATAGTTACCCATCTTGAACTTGAGACTGTTCTTCCATCCGTCCCAGCCAGTGGACGATCCTGATTCTTTAAGACAAGGATGGGTCTCTACTAAGGCTTTTGCCACACTTTCAAAGTCTTCCTTAGTTGGGTATGCTTTAAATGCATACATGGTCTCAGCTAATTTCTCAAGTATATCATGTTTTAGTTCTTTTGTCACTTTGATATAGGTTGCATCCCTAAGGTACACCAGGTTACCTTGACGGAGTCTATACTCGACATCAACTGAAAATTTTGGAATTTCAAACGTAGCTGGCCATTGTGCACTTCTTTCCGGGGAGGAGATGGACAGGATCTCCGTGTCAGCCTGGCTACTTGTGTCAGTACATAATTCGGGTTGTGCAGTGAATGGTACCAGCTCAATTATTGGGATAATTTTGATAGTTGGTTTCTCTGGAAGTTCAGAGAGATCTGTGAGGTTGCACAATTCATTGTTATCTTGGTATTGTAAGGTAAAGCTATAGTTTGTTTGGAGAGTGCCTTTGAGCCAGCCAATCAAATCTTCGAGTGTGCCTGGTGGTGTTGTCATTGTCATCTTCCTTATATCTCCCTCAGAGACAATAACCCTCATGGTTAACTTCTGTGGCACAGCCATCTGGGGAAGAAATGATACAGGTATTTAGCAAATAACAAATCGTCTCAGTGTCACCATGAGGTCTCCTTGTACTTTGTACGCTGACAACGGAAGGACATCATTTAACTCTGACAACTTGACCACACACATAGTGACTACATCATTACAGTGAAGTTGGTAGGATCGTAAGTGTTCACAGTACCATGCTGTCATCTTCTGACAAAGAAAGACAATGTCTGCATTAACTGCAACAATCTTTTTAATCTGAACAAATTCAGGGAGACCTGAACATGAGCCAGCAGTCAGCATCATGTCTACATGATACTTGATTCCATCAACACAAACAGATGACACATCAAGCACTGACCCTGGTGTTGCAATGTTTTGAGCAAGAACTGTCTGAACATTCAAAGGCAAAGAGGCAAGCAAAATTGGGGTAACCTTTGTCATCTCAACTGATGGTCTGAACAATGAACTACAGTCAAGATGGTAACTGACTGTTTTCTGGTGTTTGGAAGCCAGTGTCATGGCAACATTCTTAAAGTTCTGAGCATTGCGGATTGCCCTTTTGAAGAACTTGTGTTTTCCTTCAAAACGCATTGTCCAGACCTCAGACAGGGGACCAAATTTTCTTATTAGTTGAGGGTAATGTTCTATATAGTGATGCTTTGGCCTTAAATGAAAACCTGGAAATACTGACTGTAGCAAGTGCCTGTGCTCAGATATTTTACACTCCAGGAAATGCAGTGTCTCTTCAGTATGCCTTGGTGCCACAGCAAGCTCAGTGATGTCTTTGAGAAGCATGAGAATTTCCCATGTGTTGTCACCCTCAGGAACACAGTGACCAATAAGAAATGGAAGTAGCCTTATGAGACACCAATTCTCATGTGCATTTCCACCAATGGTCCCTTTGGAGGAAAATCCCTTTCCAATCATCTGAGGTCGGTCTGTTTTGTCAGTGTATGTGTAATTAAAATGCCTGATTGTCTGATTCAGCATATCTAGTGTAAAATACCTCTTGCCTATTAGGTCTGTAAGACACAAGGACAACTCAGCTGGAACAATGCCTTCCAAGACATCATGCAAGATGTCAGGAGGGTACCCAGTGACCACATGAAAGTGCTCGAGATTCTCAGTTAAAGGACATGCTCCTTTCACACCATAGGTCCGACTCAATCCTGGATCCTCACTCACCTCCTGCACCTGCTTATCATGGGACTCTTTGTCTCTGAGTTGAAAGAAACCAGAACATACCTCCTGTTGTTGAGCGTCACTACTGCTGGCTGAACAGAATCTGCAGAACTTGTCAACAGCGAAGCTCTCAAAGAATCCTGCAAGGGAGTGAGCACCAAGATTATCAGCTGCAACATACAAAACTGTACCTTTCACACTTGCACCTAGCTGATCAAGGTAAACACCATTTTGCTCCAGAAACCTAAGATCATAGATAAGAGGTTGCAGAACCTTTGCGTAACCACACTCTTTGACTGTGGAGGTATTGCACAATAGAGCAAGCTGGATCGAGTTGAGGGTTGACCTATATTTTGAAGGTATGTTGGCAATAACCCAGTACACTGCACACATTTTGTGTTTCAGCTTTGATGTCCCAAGAGGATTGGCTATTTCAAAGTCATCGATGTATAGGCCAAGAGCAACTGTAAACTCATCCCTAACAAGAAGTGAATTTTCATTAAAGTACTGTCCATCTGCATATGATCTGTACTCTAATGGGATGTGGACTTTTTCTGACATAGCTTTGTCTAAAATGTCAGCTTTATTAAGTAGCTTCTGTAACATGGGAATAATGGGAACATATGCGAGAGGTTTTGTGCCTTTTTTCACAACATATTCTACAGGGTTTACCAGTGGAAACTCTCTGCGTACATAGGCTGCTCTCTTTTTCGCAGTTCCTAAGGGTCCATCCTTGACACAATATCTCAGGATGCTACTTTCTGACACAGCACTAATAACTTCTTTTACAAATGTTTCATCCATGTCAGCATGATATTTCTTTAGTACGGCCATGACTTTGGTTTGAAGAAGTGGCTGTGACAACTTATCAATTTGACAAAGTTGTTCTATTACCTCTTGCACAGAACTTTCTGGTATGTGTAGAACAGTTTGCATTTTTAGCATAAGCGATGCTAAGTTGTGCTCCAGCTGTTTTTGTAAATCATGAAGATCACTCTCACTGGTTACTTCACTCACTTCTTCGAAGTCCCCCATATCACCTTCATCTGACAACTGCTCTTGTGCAGCCCTATCGTCATGGCTTAGAAAATGATTACCAATGATTTCTGCCTTAAACCTTTTAAATTTTTGTTCCTTGTGCACTTTACTCTTATGTGCTTTAAAAGTAGAGTAAACGCTGCTTTCAAAGTTACAGTCTTTGTAAGGACACCTGACTTTATGGTTTACTCTTAAATGTGCAGAATGCAGGTGAGTAAAGAAGTCATTCTCAGAACAAGACTCTGAAAACCCACATGACATACAGCTAAACTTACCTGGTACATCTACACCTGGTTGCTGATGCAGAGTTTTGGAGTGAATGCGGGATAAGTGCACTTTTAGGGCATTTAGTGATTTAAATGTGCATAAACATTCCTGATGCAAACAAGGAAATGGTTGTGTTCTTGAGTAAGTCCCATGTTTTAGTCTATAGTGTTTAAATAGCTGTGCTCTCTTGTCATAGCTAAGGGGACAATACTTACATTTCCAAAGCATTGTAATCACGGTTGTAACTGAAACATTAACAGTGTGTAATGCTAAATCTAGCCCATTTCAGTTCACAGTCGTCTGAAAATGCAACAGCACTTACCAGACTGAGTAAACGGTGATACGGACCGTCGCCTTTCTTTCCCTCTCCTTCCCTCTTGTGCAGCGTGGAAGATCGCGTTTTCTGACTGCCGTTAAATGCAGCTAACAGGTAGTGAGCTAACAGGGGGAGAACGTCAATTCTAACGTTAGCTACTTACACGTACAATATAATAATAAGCCTATGATACGGTTGGGCTGTGTACTTACATTATCTTAAACGTTCTGTCTCTCTCTCTCCCCCAATCCCCTGCTCGCTCTCCCTCTCTCTCTTTCTCTCTCTCTTCCAATCCCTTGCTCTCTCTCTCTCTCTCTCTCTCTCTCTCTCTCTCTCTCTCTCTCTCTCTCTCTCTCTCTCTCTCTCTCTCTCTCATCCTCTCTGCAGCAGTGGAATGTAGCTTCCTTCAGCACTTCTCTCCATTGATCCTGCTAAGCCAAAGCAACTTTAGCTGACATCATCGTTTCATCTCTGGGCCCATTCTATGCTATTCTAATTCATTATGGACAAGGAGACCTAACCCCAGCTCTCTTTCTCTATTTCTCTGTTTATCTCTCTCTCTCTCTCTCTCTCTCTCTCTCTCTCTCTCTCTCTCTCTCTCTCTCTCTCTCTCTCTCTCTCTCTCTCTCTCTCTCGATCTCTCTCTCTCGCTCTCTCTCTCTCTCGCTCTCTCTCTCTCTCTCTCTCTCTCTCTCTCTCTCTCTCTCTCTCACAGAGTCTTTTTAAAGGTGGCAAGCCTGAGAGCACTACTTAGCACACGTTCCTTCAGACGTGCGCACACACACACACTTCCAAACTCTCTCTCACACACACACTCACTCTATGTCTCTCTTACACAAATTTTCTCTGCTGTCTCTCACAGAATGACACACACTCACACACACTCTCTTACTGTAAACACAAATACATACATATGCTCACATAAAAAAGCATAGTGTATCTCTATGACAAAGTCGGCATTGCAGTTTGGCTGCAGGGTATGTCTCCTAGTCTATTATGCAGGGTCTCACTACACCCATCTCTGCTCTTTTTTTGGACTCTGCCCGTGTGTGTGTGTGTATATATATATATATAAACGAAACAGAAAGAGAGAGAAGAGGATGGGTCCTTAATGGAATTTCCTGCTGAAGTAGTCAGACCTGACTCCTGTTTTTAACTGATCCTTGTCCCACTGCGGCCTCACACACATTCTAGCCTCAGTGGAGCTGCACACAGACCAGATACACACACAGACACACACACACAAACACACGTATACACACATCCACTCTCACACTAGTATCAACGGAGCGTGTCTCTGTGCAGATAGTATATCCTGTCAGCCTGTCACAGGGAGAGTAAGGTGATCACAGGCCCCACACACTCTGTCCTCAGTGGAGCTGCACACAGACCAGATGTGCGCACACACACACACACACACGTCCACTCTCACTCTCTAGTGTCAACAGAGCGTCTCTCTGTGCAGAAAGTTCCTCACGTCAGCCCCTCACGTCTGCCCCACACACTCTGGCCTCAGTGGAGCTGCATACAGACCAGATACACACGCACACACGCACAAACAGTCTTACACTCTACTGTCAATGGAGCATGTCTGTGTGCAGATAGTTCCTCCCAGCCCGTCACAGGGAGAGTAAGGTGATCACAGGAATGCGTGATGGGATAGGGAGTGAACAGGGTGATGCACACAGAGGGTAGGAACTAAGTTTGTCCTATGGCTTGTTTCCCCCCGGCAGGCAGAGGAGGTGGCGCAGACGGACATGACGGGATAGGGAGTGAACAGGGTGGTGCACACAGAGGGTAGGAACTAAGTTTGTCCTGTGGCTTGTTTCCCCCCCGGCAGGCAGAGGAGGTGGCGCAGACGGATGGCTCTCAGCTCCAGCTGCAGCAGTCGGACTCGTCGGAGAAGCAGCAGCCCAAACGCCTCCACGTCTCCAACATCCCCTTTCGCTTCAGAGACCCAGACCTCCGGCAGATGTTTGGGGTAAGTCTCACACACACACACACACACACACACACACATACACTCAGACACACACACCCACACCCTCTTCCCCTTCCGAGACCCTGACCTCCGGCAGATGTTTGGAGTGAGTCTCGCACACACACACACACCCTTTCACTTCAGAGACCCTGACATTAGACAGATGCTTGGGGTGTCCCACACACACACACCGCTGTTTAATTCTACAAAGGACCAGCACTCTCATATTCTACACAGGGCCAGTGCGGTTTAATTCTACACAGGATCAGCGCTCTCATATTCTACACAGGACCAGTGCACAGGACCAGCGCTGTTTAATGCTACACTAGTAGACCAGCTGTTCAGTTCTACACCAGTAAGACCAGCACTGTCTTATCTCTATTCTACACAGAACCAGCACTGTTTAATTCTACACAGGACCAGCACTCTCTTATTCTACACAGGACCAGCACTCTCTTATTCTACACAGGACCAGCACTCTCTTATTCTACACAGGACCAGCACTCTCTTGTTCTACACAGGACCAGCACTCTCTTATTCTAACAGGACCAGCACTGTGTAATTCTACATAGGACCAGGAATGTTTTATTCTACACAGGACCAGCTCTCTCTTATTTTACACAGGACCAGCGCTATTTTATTCCACACAGGACGAGCACTGTTTAATTCTACACAGGACCAGCACTGTTGTATTCTGCACAGGACCAGCACTATTTAATTCTACACAGGACCAGTACTGTTTAATTCTACACAGGACCAGCACTGTTTAATTCTACACAGGACCAGTACTGTTTAATTCTACACAGAACCAGTACTGTTTTATTTTACACAGGACCAGCGCGGTCTCATCTCTGTCCCCTCTGCACATGCTGATGCATCGGCCTTCACTGTCGCTGCGCATTCAGGAGGCTTTACTGTTGGCCTCACACACACACACACACACACACACACACACACACACACACAAATTACTTTGGGTGCACCAGCAACAACAACATAAAACTCTTCATACACATCCACACACACACAGACACAAAATAAAACTGTCCACAGCATTTTGTTTTTTCCTTGTTTCAGCTGAATATGAAAACCTTGGCATCCATTAAGACAGAGTGTGCCAAGCTAGGGGCGAACACCAAGCAGAGGACAAGCGCACACACACACTTTAACCTCCTCTGGCTTTTGGTGGACTTTGGTGTGTGTGTGTGTGTGTGTGTGTGTGTGTGTGTGTGTGTGTGTGTGTGTGTGTGTGTGTGTGTGTGTGTGTGTGTGCATGCACTCTGAGCCAGCTGGGATTTGTCTTGGTGTGTCATTAAAGAGCAGCAGCGGCCAGGATTTAGTGTTTGTGTCGTTGTCGTGACAACTGACATTAATTCACCTTCATTATTTCATATGCCAAGATTTGTAGCCCCCAGATGCCATAACTAGTCCTACGCACACACAGGCTCATACACACATCCAGACACATACACACACACACACACAAACAGACACATACACACACACACACATTGTCAAACACATGATGTTGTTAGAGGGGACACACCGGCTAATTCTGCCACAAGTGGGACTAATGATCCCAGCTCCCCCCGGCTTAGCTTTAGCTTATTTCAATAAAATGGACATCCTACTCTCTCTCACACACACACACACACACTCACACAGATAAAGATGCCCACACATACACAATTACACGTGCACACACACTCGCACGTACACACACACATACACACTCACACAGCTACAGATGCCCACACATACACAATTACACATGCACACACACTCGCATGTACACACATACACACTCACACAGATACAGATGCCCACACATATTGTACACAATTACACATGCACACACACTCGCACGTACACACACACACACACACACACACACACACACACTCACACAGCTACAGATGCCCACACATACACAATTACACATGCACACACACTCGAATACAAGGGCATAACAGTAAGCATATACACATGTGCATGTATGTATGTATGCATGTGTAGTTCAGCTGTTCAGTAGGGTGATGGCAGTGGGGAAGAATCTGTTTTTGTGTCTGGTAGTTTTGGTGCGCAGGGATCTGTAGCGTCTACCAGAGGGAAGGAGGTCGAAGAGGGTGTGTGCAGGGTGAGAGGGGTCTTTGATTATGTTCTCTGCCCGCTTCCTGGACCTCCCAATGTACAAGTCCTGGAGGGAGGGCAGGGGGGCACCGATGATTTTTTCAGCAGACCGAATTGTGCGCTGTAGTCTGTGTTTGTCTTGTTGTGTGGCTGCTCCAAACCAGACTGTGATGGACGAGCAGAGGATGGATTCTACTACAGCTGTGTAGAAGGTCACCAACAGTTCTTGTGGTAGGCCATGCTTCCGCAGCTGGCGTAGGAAGTACATCCTCTGCTGAGCCTTTTTGAGGATGGCGTTGATGTTGGACTCCCACTTCAGGTCCTGAGAGATGATGGATGGAAACTTGAAAGAGTCCACCTTTGATACTGGGCTGTGGGATATTGTGAGGGGGTGCAGCAGTGATGGGTGCTTCCTGAAGTCCACAACCATCTCGACAGTCTTTAGTGCGTTGAGTTCTAGGTTGTGTTGGCTGCACCAGAGCACCAGCTTGTCAACCTCCTGTCTGTATGCAGACTCATCACCATCCTGGATAAGCCCAATGACAGTGGTATCGTCTGCAAATTTCAGGAGCTTGACCGCTGGGTCATTGGAGGTGCAGTCGTTTGTGTACAGAGAGAAGAGCAGCGGTGAGAGGACACAGCCTTGGGGAGCACCAGTGCTGATAGTCCGTGTACCGGATGTGACACCTCCGAGCCGCACATGTTGGCTCCTGTCGGTCAGGAAGCTGGAGATCCACTGACAGATGGCAGGAGACACAGTTAGCTGGGAGAGTTTGGTGGTGAGGATATCTGGGATAATGGTGTTGAACGCCGAGCTGAAGTCCACAAACAGAATCCTGGCGTAGGCCCTTGGTTGCTCAAGGTGTTGCAGGATGAAGTGCAGTCCCATATTCACTGCATCGTCCACTGACCTATTTGCCCTGTAGGCAAACTGCATGGGGTCAAGCCGGGAGCCTGTGATCTTTTTGAGGTGGGACAACACAAGGCGTTCGAAGGACTTCATGACAACTGAGGTCAGGGCCACAGGTCTGTAGTCATTTAGTCCAGAGATGGAGGGTTTCTTGGGGACTGGGATGATGGTAGAGTTTTTGAAGCATGAGGGAACTTCGCATAGCTCCAGTGATCTGTTGAAGATCTGGGTAAAAATTGGTGCCAGCTGGATGGCACAGGCCCTGAGACAGGAGGGTGTTACTCCATCTGGACCTGGAGCCTTCCGGACATTTTGCCTCTCAAAGAGGCGACGGACGTCCTCCTCGCAAATGATGAGTGTGGATTGGGGGGCGGGTGGTGGATTGGGGGGGTGAAGCCAGGTGGGTGGAGGGGTCTGCAGTTGATCTGGCGGGGGGAGGGGTGTGAATGTCTCCTTCTCAAATCTGCAGTAGAAGGCGTTCAGGTCATCAGCAAGGCCGTTGCTGGCCTCAGCAGGGGGGGGTGGTCTTTTGTAATTCGTGATGTCCTGAAGCCCTCTCCATAGTGCCGTGGTGTCGTTGGCTGAAAACTGTTTTTTCAGCTTTTCAGAGTATTGCTTTTTAGCTGCTCTTATTTCTTTTGTGAGTGAGTTCCTGAGTGCCTTGAAGAGAGGCTTATCCCCATTTCTGTAGGCCTCCTCCTTGGCTTGGCGGAGCTGGCGGAGATTCGGGGTGAACCATGGTTTGTTGTTGTTAAATATGCGGAAAGTTTTTGTTGGCACGCAAACTTCCTCACAGAAACTAATATATGAGGTGATGGTATCTGTCAATTCATCCAGGTCAGCTGTGGCCTCCTCGAAGACACTCCAGTCTGTACAGTCAAAACAGTCCTGTAGTTCTTCCTTTGCCTCCTCCGTCCACTTCTTTGTTGACCTGATCACAGGTTTAGCTGTTTTTAACTTTTGTTTGTAGGTAGGAATAAGATGAACCAGGCAATGGTCTGAGCGGCCTAGTGCCGCTCGG
>CM050216.1:10525938-10558438 GCA_027475355.1 Coilia nasus | reverse complement strand
AAAGACTCCGGAACCTTCTAGTCGCCCAGCAACCTCTCTGGGGCAGTTCTCTATGTGCCCTCTCTTTTTGTAACACACACTTTCTCTCGCTCTCACACTTCTCTCTTTCTGTCGTTCTCTCTCTCTTTCTCTCCTCCTCTCACTACCTCTCTATCTCCTCTCTCTATCACACACAAACACTCTCTCTCTCACGTTCATCCACTCTCTCTCTCTGTGTCTCTCTTTCTCTTTTTCTCTCTCTCTGACACTTTCACTCTCACATACTGTGCACTCTCTCCTCACCTTATACACAGGCGCCCACTAATAAAGAAAATAAGCCCCCAAGTTTCAGGACCCACACTCTGAGACAATCAAAAAGTCCCTCCATCTTCTCACAGTTCAAAACGTTTTGATAGGCTCAGCCAAAATGTCTCCCTCTTTCTCTCTCTCTCTCTCTCTCTCTCTCTCTCTCTCTCTCTCTCTCTCTCTCTCTCTCTCTCTCTCTCTCTCTCTCTCTCTCTCTCTCTCTCTCTCTCACACACACACACACACTCTCTCTTTTAACTGTTAACATTAAGATGTTGTTTTTAAAATGCCTCCTGTGTGTGTGTGTGTGTTTGTGTGTGTGCGCAGTGACGGGGTTTCCCTATGCGAGCGCAGGGGCAGCAGTGGCCTACAGGGGCTCCCACCTGCGAGGGAGGGGCCGGGCCGTCTACAACACATTCCGCGCCGCACCCCCTCCCCCTCCCATACCTGCCTACGGAGCGTGAGTACACACACACTCACACACACACCTGCACCCCCTCCCATACCTGCCTACAGGGCATTAGTACACACACACACACACACACACACACACACACACACACACACACACACCCTTCCCCTCCCATACCTGCCTACAGAGCATGAGTACACACACACAAAAACACACACACACACCCACACACACATACACCTGCACCCCCTCCCATACCTGCCTATGAAGCGTGAGTACACACACATATACACACACACACTTGCACCCGCCCGCCCCCCCCCCCCACCATACCTGCCTACAGAGCACAAGTACACACACGCACACACACCTGCACCAATCCCCCCTCCCTTCCTGTCCACAGACCGTGTGTGTGTGTGTGTGTGTGTGCTTGGCAGGACACAAGAGCATGCTCTGCACATCTATTGGGTGACTTATTGGGTTGCATGCCTGATGCAAACAATTAGACACTTGATCTGATGGAATTATTAGTGCGTGCACACACACACACACACACACACACACACACACACTCTCAGCATGATTCTCACGTCTGCCCCTTTAGTGATTAAATCACCCTGGAAAGTAAACAGCACTCAATGCATCTGATGATCTAACAGACAGACAGAGTGGTGAGTGTGTGTGTGTGTATGTTTTAGAGTTAGCGAGGTGTGTGTGATTTAGAGAGAGTCTGTGTGTGCATGAGTGGGTGTGAGGAGTTTGTTCTTTATGCTATGTTTACATTTAGCAGATGAAACTGCAAAGCAGGTGAAAGTGGTTAAGGTCGTTTAGGCTGCCATGGAAACACAAATGTTTTTAAAGATGCAAAGAAAAAAAATCTGGGTATTGCCATTGGATATACGTAGACTTAGAGAGAGAGTGTGTATGATGTGTGTGTGTGTGGTGAGTAGTGTTCTATAACCCCTTTAGACTGTGTGTGTGTGTGTGTGTGTGTGTGTGTGGTGAGTAGTGTTCTATAACCCCTTTAGACTGTGTGTGTGTGTGTGTGTGTGTGCGTGCGGTGAGTAGTGTTCTATAACCCCTTTGGACAGTGCATGTGTGTGTGTGTGTGTGAGTGAGTGATTTATGGGTTCCGCTTCAGTACTCTCCACTCCCAAGATGCCGTCTGCCCAACGTGACGGAGTGACGCGTGACGGAGAGGGCAGCAACAAACCACACACACACACACACACACACCCCACGACCCCCACAAAATAGAGCACACCCACACACACAACATGCACCCCATGAAACCCATAAATAGAACACACAAACACACACACACACACAGACATACATGCACACACTCCCCTAATAGAGCAGAAAATTGCTTCTTTGTTTGAGAGTGGCTGGGTGCACCTCACCTGCCAGATTCATCTCACTCCACACACTGTGTCTGGGTTTATTTGGACTGCCTGTGTGTGTGTGTGTGTGTGTGTGTGTGTGTTTGGGGGGATGGTGCAGCAGTTGGGGTACTTAGTGTGTGTGTGTGTGTGTGTTGGGTGAGAAAAAGACATTTTTTCTCTGTCCCTTTCACTTCAGTTCTGTAGGAATGCAGTGAAATATCTCCCTTTTACTTGTTTCATTTCTATAGGAAAATGGTGTGTGTGTGTGTGTGTGTGTGTGTGTGTGTGTGTGTGTGTGTGTGTGTGTGTGTGTGTGTGTGTGTGTGTGTGTGTGTGTGTGAAAGAGAGAGAGAGAGAGAGCTACTGCATACTCCTATGGCAGCCACAGATATTCTTTAGAGTGTCTGTGTGTGTGTGAGATTAAGAGAGAGCAAATGTGTGTGTGTGTGTGTGTGTGTGTGTGTGTGTGTGTGCGCGCGTGTGTGTGTGTGTGTGTGTTTTATCTGTACTGGTGCATCACATTCTGCTGTTTGTCTCCTCACACAGTGTGGTCTACCAGGACGGCTTCTATGGCGCAGAAATCTACGTGAGTCACTATTTGCCCTCCTCCCTTTGTCACTCTGGGTTGTGTGCGTGTGTGTGTGTGTATGTGTATCTGTGCCTGTGTGTTTGTATCTGTGTGTTGGTGTGTGTGTGTGTGTGTGTGTTTTCATTTGTATCTGATTGAGAGAGTAACCAATGTGCTTTGTCACCGTGACAACGTCTCTTTCCTGTCTTTGCCAATTGTGTTTTCCACAACAGGATACACACTGGTGGGGCCGCGCCCTTACACACACACACACTCATATCTGAGCAAGCACACACACATATGTATGCACACAAAGGGGCTTTTTACCCTGCCAGGCGCACAAAATTCTGTTATTTTCCTGTGGAATGACGTGGCTAACAAGTGGTTTGACCATTGCGATGCGCCTGGCTGTTTTTTGAGCCCGTCGCAGGGAAAAAAAGGAGCAATGCACATCATAACAGGCTTCTAAAAAATGCTAGGCACTCAAAGATAAAATCTGTTCACCTTTTGAAATGCGTTTAGTCAGTCACGGACAGCTAAGTTTCAAATATCAACACTAAAAACTGCAGGACCGCAGTGTAACTTAGCAACAGTAAATGAACCTTGACATCTCCAGCAATCACTTATTAGGCCAACGCACATTCTAGCTGAAGAGTCTGATGAGAGCCAATTGGAACAAAGTTCACCTGTGTCTAAGCCAGTGGGAGCACATTGCACCTGTGTCTAAGCCAATGGGAGCACAGTTCACCTGTGTCTAAGCCAATCGGAGCACAGTCCACATGTGTCTAAGCCAATGGGAGCACAGTCCACATACTAAGCCAATGGGAGCACAGTTCACTTGTGTCTAAGCCAATGGAAGCACATCACACCTATGTAAGCCAATGGGAGCACAGTTCACCTGTGCCTAAGCCAATGGGAGCACAGTTCACCTGTGTCTAAGGCAGTGGGAGCACAGTGCACCTGTGTCTAAACCAATGAAAGCACAGTCCACATGTGTCTAAGCCAATTGCAGCACAGTTCACCTGTGTCTAAACCAATGGGAGCACAGTTCACCCCTGTCTAAGCCAATGGGAGCACAGTCCACATGTATCTAAGCCAATAGGAGCACAGTGCTCCTGTTTCTCGCATCTATATGAGATGCTGAAACTGCTGAAATCCACAGGCACACTTTGAACTGCATAATTATGTGCATATTTGCTTTTGTTTGCTTGTTTCTTGTGTGTGTGGGTATGTGTGAGACAGGGAGGCTATGCAGCATACAGATATGCCCAACCAGCTGCAACAGCTGCAGCAGCCTACAGCGACAGGTAAGCATGCTGGCTAAATGACAGCGCCCCCTCTTTTTGGGGGTGGAATTTTATGTCTGCTTTCAGTTGCAAAGGTGGGTTGTGGGAGTCTGCTGTTGCTAAGGAGGGTTGCTAAGGTTGGCTGTTACTAAGGTGGGTTGCTAAGGTCTGCTGTTGCTGAGGTGGGTTGTGGGAGTCTGCTGTTACTAAGGTGGGTTGCTAAGGTCTGTTGTTACTAAGGTGGGTTGCTAAGGTCTGCTGTTGCTGAGGTGGGTTGTGGGAGTCTGCTGTTACTAAGGTGGGTTGCTAAGGTCTGCTGTTGCTAGAATGGGTTGCTAAGGTCTGCTGTTGCTGAGGTGGGTTGTGGGAGTCTGCTGTTACTAAGGTGGGTTGCTAAGGTCTGCTGTTGCTAGGATGGGTTGCTAAGGTCTGCTGTTGGCAATGTCTTATATTCACTTTTACCCATGTCTCTTCTAAGACGTTCTTTATCATACAGGCTGACCCAGAGCTGCAGCACACACACACACACACACATATATATGTAAGGGAGAGATTTCTGACAGGCAGGATAGTCATGGGGTGGGGGTTAGGTGTGTGTGTGTGTGTGCACGTTAGGGTTGGGCGGTATCCAAATTTTGATACCATTAAACCTTCTCCACATTTTCCCGGGATATTATCGTGGTTATACGGTATTACTGTGGCTAATTAAAAATTAGCATTTGGGGGGAGTCACCAAAATGTCAGCTTGCGCCTATCCGACCAGAAACAGAATAGCAAGCATCACATAGGCCTATGCTTTTTAAAAACGATGACCTTGCCGTAGGGCTTTGACCTTTGCCCAAAAATCATATTCGAAGTTCGTTTGTTTATGAATTTTGAATATTTGAATATATTCGAACATGTATTAATAATATTTTGACCATTAAATGCCTTCAGTAAGACCTATATTGGTATCAAACTTAAGTTGTCCACCAGAGGGCAGTACAGTCAATGTCAATAGACAACATGCACAAAAGGCCAAGTATTTATGCGTGTGTTAAAACTGTTATTATTGAGCAAACAAGTTGTTCAGTGTCGGAGTGAAGATGTAATGAGCGGAATATAACAGAAGATGCTGTTATGACACAGTTAACGCTCTATTGGAAATACACGAGCTTACAGGAACCTTTACTTCTGCTAGTCTATAGGCAGCCAATTATGTTTTCGGAAGAACAACATGGTGTCACAGTGACTGTTTTTTTTGTTAACAGTCAGGCATATCACTCCGTCCTTACTCGTGATTTTCCTTTCTTGCTTTGGAGACTAAACTAGCACCAAACGATGCTTTTCAAATGGTCAGGAGTGTAGATTTCGAACTCCTCGTCATGACTGCAGGCGTGCTTGTTGCTATTGTTTTGGTATACAAAATAGGCGCGAACCAGGACGCTACAGGAGCCCAGATGACTAATAATAGCATAATAAGCTCGCGATTCACAACTTCACTAGGCGTGAAAAAACCTTGGAATATGAATTGAAAACAACGTTTACAAGCAAACGCATTCATGAAAAATAATAACCATAACAGGTTCGAATATTGCCATTTGAATATTTGATTTTTTTTAAATATTCGAATTATATTCGAATAACGAACTTCGATGTCAAAGCCCTACCTTGCCGCCATCTCGTGCAGATCTTAACACTTTTACACATGGGTTGTTGTGGGATATTTTGTGGCATAATTTGCCTGTAATGTAGGGTGTAATGTACTTGTTTCTACCTTCTGCCATTGAACTACAGGCTGTATTTTTTTATATATATTTTTTATATTCTCCTAGGACATCATTCTCAGACCGTCATCTCCTAAAAGACACATACTTTCATTCAGAAACAAAATGTTAACAGGAGACAGAAACACCTTACAAGTTACATTTATTCAATGGAATTATATCTGAGTAGATCGGTTCAGCTTTAATACCTCACTGGTTAGCTGTGCTAGTTCCATTGACTGACTGAGATATCCTCAAAGGGATTGCATTGGAGGATGTTGTAATTACCAGCCAGGACTAACATGTCTGCCACCTAGTGGAAGGGAGTATTAACACATTTTATATAACAAGCTGGTTTATTCAGTTATTAAACATATTTATGCGCAGCAGGTTTTGGAACGACTGTAATGAAACTGATACCATTGCTATTTTTAGATACCATGGGATACCTTACTACCGCCCAACCCTAGTGTGTGTCTGTGTATGTGTGTGCGCGCATGTGTCTATAAGTGTAAAGGGGAGATTTGTGTCAGGCAGGAAAGTGATGGGGTGGAGGTTAGGTGTGTGTGTGTGTGTGTGTGTGTGTATGTGTGTGTGTGTGTGTGTGTGTGTGTGTGTCTGTAAGTGTGAGGGGCAGATTTGTGTCAGCCAGGATAGTGATGGGGTGGGGGTTAGGTTTGTGTGTGTGTGTGTATGTGGGAGGTGGGAGTGCGTACGCACGTGTGTGTAAGTGTAAGGGGGAGATTTGTGTCAGGCAGGATAGTGATGGGGTGTAGGTTAGGTGTGTGTGTGGGGGGGATGGGGGGGGGGGGGGGGGGTGCTGTAATGCAGGTAGATTGAGCGTGTCAGTGTCATGAGGTATGCCACACACCACAGGGTGCTGCGAGTGTGTGTGTGTGTGTGTGTTGGAGTTGGTGCAAAAGGCAGAGGTAGCATGTCAGCACGATAAGGAACACCCCATACCCCCAGCCTGGAGCAGGGAGATAATGTTAGATTTATCAGCAGCAGCCTCAGATGGACATCTCACACACACACACACACACACACACACACACACACACTCACATACAGCAACACATTCACTCTGTCTCTCTTTACTTCTCTTTCTCACACACACACACACACACACACACACTCAGATACAGCAACATATTCTTCTCACTCTCTGTCCCTCTCGCTCTCTCACACACGCACACACACACACACACACGCACACACACACACTCAGGTACAGCAACACATTCACTCTGTCTCTCTTTACTTCTCTTTCTCACACACGCACACACACACACACACACACACACACACACACACACACACACACACACACACACACACACACACTCAGATACAGCAACATATTCTTCTCACTCTCTGTCCCTCTCTCTCTCACACACACACGCACACACACACACACACGCACACACACACACACGCGCACACACACACGCACACACACACACACACACACACACACCAGTGTTTTCCCCAAAGCGTCTAAGCATATCGGCACCGATACGCTTCTTTTTTTGCCGATACGCATCAAGTTTTGCCGAGACGCTTTCATAAAATGCCGATACGCTTAAAAATCATGCACAAAAACATTCCCCCCGGGATTTTCCCCAAACAAGAAGCCCCAATGTAGTCAAATGTAGGCTGCGTTTTTAGGAAACTTCCGTGGTGGGTGTGTAAACTACTATACTGGCGAAACTGGCCAATCACATGCCGATTCCAGTGCTCCTTTGTTTTTTTTTTCCGCCAGTCAGCTGTATCAGAGAGTATTGTAGAATCTAGCTGCTAAGATCTTTAACGCAAACCTCGGGGCTACTAAAACTGCCTGACTTTGACTGTAAATGCTACACAAGAAGGAAGGAGAACGCCCTCCTTGGGACATGCTCATGTAGCAAGAAAACTTTCTCCACAGTGTACAGAATGCGATCGGATCATCTAGCTGCTGAAAGAGTGAGAGAGAGCGTGAAAGGCAAATCCTCCTTTATGTAGAGCAGAGTCAAGACTGTTTCATTGAATAGGACACTCGTGGAATTTAACTAATAAATTAGTCCTTACGTCTTTCTGGATTTGTTGATGGTTCATTTTAACAAGGTGTCACAATCCGCAATTATTTGTGATTATTTCAAGCCTAATAGTGTACGTTGTTACTGTTTGGATTTCCAGAAAATTAGCTTCATTTCAGACCAGGCTGCAGCCTGTATGGTGTTGTTAGCGCGCTAACGCTAGCGAACTACGCTAACATAATGTTTTAAACTGAAAGCTGCCACTTTACTCACCAACACCCACCTAAATAGCCTACTAATACTGATATTAGCTGAAGTGGAGAAAGTAATATAAAGTTGTAAGGTTATTGCAGCGTGTTAAATTCAAGGTGAGTCGATAACTGTTAGCATTACCACATTACCAATCATTTCAATTAGCTAGTTCGTTAGCTTGTTACATGAACACTGAAATAAGAATTTGTTGTCATCAGACATCATTCTAGATAATACTACACTACACTGAAATATATTTATCTGCAGAATCTAAGATCTGTGGTACCAATTCAGCTTTCATGTGGCCATACAGGGAGATATTTAGTGTGGTGCTCATTAGCATCGAGGGTCCACCTGTCCGAGAGATGTGGTTGGAGGCTGCAGCAGACAAGTGGGCGGCCCAGAAAAACAGGAGGCTCAACATTTAGTTTAGACATTTTAGTGACAGCCTAGTCCAAATTCATGTGACATTATATAGTGCTTGCAGTATTTCTTGTGTGACAATAAATTAGCCTTCCCACCTGGGAGTTTTGGCTCTTTCAACTCACCAAGTGCAACAAGTTTTTTGTTCTATTTGTGCCAAAAAATGCAACATTTTATTAAAAGTGTTATGTTTCCACCAGCCTTCTGGGACCAAAATTTAGCTTAAGATCTTCCTAGATACACCATTTTAGCTCTAGAAAAAAAAAAATTCCCCAGGGTGCATGCCCACCAATCCTCCTAGCTACCGTGCCACCGCGTCATCGTATTTACATCAAAATTTAAACCCTTCTTTTTATTTCTGGGGAAAACACTGCACACACAGACACAGGAACGCATAAATGCAGATACAGTGACACAGACACACACTGAGATACGGCAGGTTTTCGCATGGAAGGCAAATCATGTGGGGTTAATCAAGGGCAAAGTTAGATGGTTCCTCGTCACACACACATGCGCACACACACGTGCGCAGATAGAGATCAGTGGACAGAGGGCAGATGAGACAATTCCCATCCTCCTAGGGTGTATTTCAGCACAGATGTGTTTCAGTCAGGACATATTTCAGGGTGACACTCTCCTCTGTGTTTCAATCAGGACATATTTTACAGTGACACCCCCTCTGTGTTTTGTCAGGACATATTTCAGGGTGACACTTCTCTATGTTTTAGTCAGGACATATTTCAGGGTGACACCCCCTCTCTCCCCCACCATACGTCTGGGGTGAAAGACAAGGAGGCCAACCCCAACATAAATAAAGGCCTCTGAAGAAAGAGAGAGAGAGACAGAGACAGGCAAAAGGGTGAGAAGGGGAGAGATTGGGGAAGAGGCTTTGTCTGTTTTTTCTTTGGTGTTAAAGAAAACACCTCCCCCTGCTACCAGAGATTGCGTGCTCCTCTTTTCTCCTCTCCTCTTCTCTCCTCTACTCTCCTCTTATTTCCCCTCCTTTCCTCCTCTCTCCTCATCCTCTCCTCTTCTGTCCTCATCCTCTCCTCTCTTCTCCTCCTCTCCTGTCCTCTCTTCTCCTCCTCTCTTCTCTTCTCCTCTTCCACTCCTCTACTGTCCTCATCCTCTCCTTTCCTCTCCTCTCCTCTTCTCTCCTCTCCTCATCCTATCCTTTCCTCTCCTCTTATCTCCTCATCCTCTCCTTTCCTCTCCTCTCCTCCTCTCTCCTCCCCTCTCCTCTCCTCCTCTCCTCTCTTCTCCTCTCCTCTCCTCTTCTCCTCTACCTGGTAGGCTGTGTTCTCCTCCGTCTTCAGGGGCTCATTTGCAAATGTGTGTTTAAGTGCAGTCAACAAACAGCAGTGTTCTAGTGCAGTAAATAAACAGCAGTGTTTGTTTTCTCTGTAAACTAACAGGACTGTGTTCTGTAAACAAACAGGAGTGTTTAGGGGAAGTAAATAAACAGCAGTGTTCTCTGTAAACAAACAGGAGTGTTTAGGGGACAAACAAACAGGACTTTTCTCTGTAAATAAACAGGACTTTTCTCTGTAAACTAACAGGAGTGTTCTCTGTAAACAAATAAGTGTTCTGTAAATACACAGTTGTGTTTAGGGGAAGTAAACAAACATTATTCTCTGTAAACAAGCAGGGGCATTCTCTGTAAACAAACACAACTGAGAACAACAGCTGAGGAGGCAGAAGGACTGGGGGATTAGTTCCATCCTAGCAGCAGCCAAATGGAAGAGGCAAACACACACACACACACATATATGCACACACTGAACACACACATAAAATGCACCCACACACACAAACACTATACGTACACATACAAAACGCACACACACAAACACACATGCGCGCGCACACACGTACCACAGAGGTGAAGAAGACTAGCAGATTGAGAAAAAGTAAGAAAGACAAAGAAAAAGAGAAGAGGTACAGAAGAGGAAGAGAGGAGGTGAGAGGAGAGTGAGGGGAGAAAGAAAGAATGGGTGAGAGGAGAGAAGGGGGGGGGGGGGCAAAGAGGGGTGAGAGAAAGACAGGAGGGAGAGAAAGAGAAAGGATGAGAAAGAGAAGGGGGGGGGGATTGTGAGGAATTAGTTCCATTCCAGCAGTAATGAAAGAGGAGACAATCACAACCAAACACTCACACTCTCACACACATGCACACACTCACACTCACACACACATGCACACACTCATACTCATACACACACACACACACCCTCACACACATGCACATGCACACACATGCACGCACACACACTTTTCCCCCACACTTTTAATGACACAATGACACTCTTACCACTACCCATCTCTCTCTCTCTCCTTCCACCATTCTGTATCCCTTTATCTTTGGTTTAATGCCATTCCCTCCCCTTGGATGCTTTTACCCCTCCCCCCTCCCCCTCCCCCCCTCCCTCTTTCATCTCTCCGTATTGTGAGGGCTATATGTTGGTATTAGGGTCTTGTGAGGGCTATATGTTAGTATTAGGTCTTGTGAGGGCTGGATGTTGTTACTGTGCTCTTGTGATGACTGTATGTTGTTATTGGGGTCTTGTAAGAGCTATAAGTTGTTACACGTTGTTATTAGCGTCTTGTGAGGGCTATATGTTTTTAGGGTCCTATGAGGACTATATGTTGTCATATGTTGTTGTTGGGGTATATGTTATTAGGGTTTGTCTTTGCCAACCTGCACATTCAGCCCTTTGCCCATCCTCAGGCTTTAGAAGGTGTAATGTTGCATTAATGTGGAATTATTTTAACGTTGTTTAATCAGTTTGATATCTCATCTCTCTTTTCTCTCTCTTTTTCTCCCCATCTCTCTCTTTCTCCCTCCCTCTCTCTCTCTCCCTCCCCCATTTCTCTCTCTATGTATTGCCCCATCTCTCATTCTCTCTCTATTCCCCCATCTCTCACTTTCTCTCTCCCTTCCTCTTTCATTCTTTTCCCTTTTTCCCTGTTGTTCTCTTACTCTTATTGACAATCAATCTCTCTATCACTCTTTCTCTTGTTCTCTTTCTATTGCTCTTTCCATCTAACCTTGTCTTTTGCTCCTCTTCTCTTCCTCATCTTCTCCCTCTCTCCTCTTCACTCCTCCTACTACATCTATAGCTATGGACGTGTCTATGCAACAGCAGACCCCTACCACCACACGCTGGGGCCTGCCGCAACCTACAGTGTGGGCACTATGGTGAGTAATCGCACACACACACTCACACACACTCACACACACACACACACACACACACACATACAAAGCCAATCCCTGCCACCACATGCCGGGGTGTGCTGCTTCATACAGTATAGTGAGTATCCACACACAAACACAAACACATGTATACACACACAAACACACACGTATACACATTCAGACCCCATGTCCGATTGATCTCTCACCTCTGCTTTTATACAGCCTCAATCCATCAGCAGCCAGTGCCACTAAGCTAGGCTAACATCAGCTAAGGGCCAATCAGGACACACAATGCTAGGCTAACATTAGCTTAGCACTAATCAGGACACACAACGCTAGGCTAATATTAGCTAAGCGCTAATCAGGGCCACACAAGGCTAAAATTAACTTATCATTAATCAGGGCATACAACGGTAGGCTAACATTAGCTTAGCGCTAATCAGGGCACACAACGCTAGGCTAACATTAGCTTAGCGCTAATCAGGACACACAATGCTAATCAGGGCTAATCAGGGCCACACAAGGCTAACATCAGCTAAGCCCTAATCAGGGCCACACAAGGCTAACATCAGCTGAGCTCTAATCAGGCCATGCCACACTAGGCTAACATCGGCTAATCTCTAATCAGAACCACACAACGCTAGGCTGACATCAACTAAGCACTAATCAGGACACAAGACACTAGACTATCATCAGCTAAGCTGTGCTATTCTGAAGTGAGTTCAAGAGTATTTGACGCTTTTACAAAAAAAGATGCAACATAAGTACCAAATTATTAACAAAACATACTGGACTTACAGAAAATTAACAAAGCAACGTATGTGAAGATACAATGAAATCATAACATGCCCTTACATATATATAGATCAAATAAAAACTATCCAGAAAAACATTTCAAAACATAAGTTGCCAGTTATTAATCAACTTATATAAACTAAAAAGATGGGGTATTAGATGTCTTTTAAAAATGTGTAAAAGAGGTTAGCAATATCCTGAAAAATCTTTTCTGTCTTTAAACATCTAGGAAGTCTCTGATATGTTCTATACGCTCCTATGCCATTCTGAGACACCACAGTGCTGAGATATGCTGAATGCTAGCCTTGCATCACCCTGTTGGGTGCTGCTTCAGCTATTACAAGTCTGCTAATTGAGATTCCAGTGAAGGAAACTTTATTGGCTAGATGTACACTGACATCATCCCTCAAGTGTGTCAGGATTGCAACACATTGGCCTTCCCCACCGTACGCACACACACACACAGTTGGAGAGAGAGATGTTGCAAGGACATTCCTGCATTTGCGCAGTATTTCATAAACAGGCCTATGCCTGCCCCTAGAGATAAGCAGTTGGGTAGTCCTCCCTGTGAACCCCCACGCACACACACACACACATCTCTGTGAACCCTCAATGTTCGCCTCCCCCCAACACACACACACACATACCCAAACTCACAGAGGAGGTTGTGCACAGTTGAAGGTCCTTACCTTGCAGCATACTGAAACATTGCTGACAAGCATAGCTGCCATGTGGGACAGTGGAGCCCAAACACTGGACTGTCTCTCTCTGCATTTCACACTATAGACTTGCCACTGTAGTCTACCTCTTACTCTGCATTACACACTATATGCTACTCACTCTCTCTGCATTACACACTATAGACTTACCACTGTAGTCTCCCTCTTACTCTGCGTTTCACACTATATACTTCACACTGTAGCTGATCTCTTACTCAGCAAAGTAAGCTAAAGTCTGAGTTAGAGTTAAACTAGACACTTAACTACAAAATAAACTAAAGTCTGAATTAGAGTCTAAACCACAGGCTAGAGTTTAGTTTGTGTAGGTCATATACTGCTTTCACAAAACAGCACACACTACACCTGGAACAGATCTAATTTCTCACCCTGGCTATATCTGACCCTGATGTAGCCCTAATGTGGCCCTGAAATGGCCCTGGTATGGCCCTAGTGTGGCGGCTTATGCTCTGATGTAGGATGTGGGCCTAATCTGTTATGAGTCTATCATAGTCTCTTCTCCTGCTCTTCTTTTATTTTATTTTCCCTTTCTCCTGCTCCTCTCCTGCTTCTCTCCTCCTACATCCATTCTTCTTCTCCAGCCCTCTCATTTTCTCTCTTCTTCTCTCCCGCTTTCCTCCACTCTTCTCCTCTCCTTCTCTCTCTCTCCCTACCCCTCTCTCCTCCTCTTCTCCTCTCCTTCTCTCTCCCCCTACCCTTCTCTCCTCCTATTCTCCTTTTCTTTGTCTCTCTCTCCTTTTCCTCACCTACTCTCCTGCTTCCCTTCTCCTCTTTCTCTCTTTCACCTTTTCCTCTCCATCTCTGCTCCTTTTCATCTCTCTTCTTCTCCTCTGCCTCTCTTCTTCTCCTCTCCCTCTCTTCTGCTTCTCTCCTCCTCTTCCTCCCCACTGCACCCACTCATCTTCATCTCATCCTCTTCTCCTTTTCTCTCTTCTTCACTTTTTCCCTCTACTCTCTCTTCACTCTCTTCTCTTCTACCGTGCTCATCCTGCAGCCTTGTCATGTGTTCGTGTCGTGTGTGTGTGTGTGTGTGTGTGTGTGTGTGTGTGTGTGTGTGTGTGTGTGTGTGTGTGTGTGTGAGAGAGAGAGAGAGGTGAGAGAGTCTGGGTCATTGTGGAGCTCATCAGTTCTCATCTGTGTCGCTTCGGCCATTGTGTCAGTGGGGCCATTTGAGCAGCCTTCGCCTCACCGCTCAATAGACAGTGTGTGTGTGTGTGTGTGTGTGCGCGTGCGTGTGCGTGTGCATGTGTGTGTGTGTGTCTATATGTGTGTGAATGGAAGTGGTCCATTGTATCACTCCAGTCTATTGAATTGAAAAGTTCAGTTCAATCCTAGGTCCATCTTCCATGTTCTGTGTGTGTGTTTTTTTTTTTTTTGCCATGTTGGTGTGTGTGTGTGTGTGTGTGTGTGTGAGTTGGTGTGTGTGTGTAAGGGGGGGGGGGGTGTTATTGTGTGGGTGTAATGGTTAATGTTTGTTTTTAGCTAGCTTTTGCAGCTAAACATCAAAGATGGAAAAAAAATCTCCAAAGCAACACCTACCAAGCCAGCACCCCCAGGAGTACACTTATTGGATTTTCTGTGCCGCATATTACAGGGGAGTTGTGCAGAGATTAATGGCCATAAATGAGAGTGAGAGATGTAGAGGAAAAATAAGTTGAGTAAGACAGACACAGACAGAGAGAGAAAGAAAGAGGGAATGAGAGACAGAACGACAGAGAGAAAAAGAGAGACGGAAAGATAGAGAAAACTAGGGAAAAAAAGACAGCGACTTCCCAATTGGTGCCTGTGCATTATTGCCTGAGCACGAAAGAGATAGGGAGACACAGAGAGGGAAAGAAAGGTAGAGTGAGAGACAGAGGGAAAGAAAAGCAGAGAGGGAGGAGGAGAGAGAGGAAGCGAGAAAGAGAGGGCTGAGAGCGGAAGACGAATTAGTGTTTTTGGGAGAGTCGACGTGCGTGAGGCTCTGGTTGCCGCGCCTCTCCCCTCAGCAGCTGCTGGCTAAAAGCTTTCATTAATTAAGACCATTTCCTGATTCCTCCTCATTTGCCTAATTAAGCTTTCATTAATTAAGAGCATTTCCTGATTCCTCCTCATTTGCCTAATTAGGACTGGGGTCTGTGCTGCTGAAGTTTCACTTTTAGGACTATTGTTCTTCTCTTCTCTGCGTCGTTTCGCTTTGCTTTTTTTCCTGGTGAAAAACATTCCTCTGTTTTTCTCTGCAGTGTGTCTGCAGACAGTGCGATTGAGTTTGGCACACACACACGCACAAACATTCAATCAGAGTAACTTCAGCTTACATTTGAGAGTTGATGTTAGCCCAGCGCAGTGCTAACTCAGTCAGTGATGTCATGGTGCTGGGAGCCAACCGGATCTCCTCACGCACATCATCGGGGGGCGTTATTTCTTTAGGGGTAACCACGGTAACCTGATACCCCCTCAGCCTCTACTAAACACACTCACTGGCTCTGCAGATGCTTCAGCTTTCAGCAATATCTCCTGCACCCCAATATCTCCACCCTCGGGGCCTGACAAAATCCCAGTGCCCCAAGTTCCAACATTCCTCTGAGAGACACTGATTTCACTAGGATCCGATCTAATACACCCAAATCCTATTCTGCCCCCAATCTGGTCCTGATATGGCCCTGATGTGGCTCTGATGTGGCCCTGATGTGGATGGATAGAGGCTAGTGTGTGTAACTGACATCAGTTGCTAGTTATGTGTGTGTGTGTGTGTGTGTGTGTGTGTGTGTGTGTGTGTGTGCGTGTGCGTGTGTGTGCGTGCAGAGCAGAGAGGGGGTAGGACAGGCTTCACGGACACAGGCCCCGCAGAGCGACATCATCCTCTCGCCTCATTCTGATTGGCTGCTTTTTCATCTTTGATGTTGCAGGCTAGCCTATACCGCGGAGGCTGCAGCCGGTTCACGCCCTACTAGAGACAACCTACAGCTCCACACACACACACACACACAAAATACACATACACACACATACACAAAGACACACACACATTAGAGTGTATGCACATATACTGTACATGAGCTCCGGTCTGATGGGTCTGATGATGTCACAGTGTCATGTGGTTGTGTTGAGTCTAGACGTTAATAGCATGATTTTTTTTTTTCTGTTCTTATTTATGACTTCTGTAGTGTTATGTGTGTGTGTGTGTGTGTACAGAGGGGTCAGTGAAGGGCGAGGGGGGTGGGGGGGTGGGGGGGGTTATGAGTGTGAGGCCAGATGAGTTAATGGGGGGGGGCATGGGGGGGTATAAATGGGTGTTGCAACAGCAGAAATCACTAACAGGAGGAAGGCACTACAGAAAACTTACACACACACACACAATCACAATCAGACACCCACCCACTACCACACACACACATGCACCCACACGCTCTAATTCTATAGTGCTGCTTTTGAATGCTACACTCCAAATGCAATCTGCTGTTAGAGTTCAAGCCCTGAGTCTGAGGTATCAGACTGTGTATCTGGTGTCAGAGTTTAAGCTCTGTGTCTGAGGTATCAGAGTTTGTATCTGATGTTAGAGTTTAAGCTCTGTGTCTGAGGTATCAGAGTGTGTATCTGATGTTAGAGTTTAAGCCCTCAGTGTAAGATATCAGAGTGTGTATCTGATGTTAGTTTAAGCCCTTAGCCTGAGGTATCAGAGTGTGTATCTGGTGTTAAACTTTAAGCCCTCAGGCTGAATTTAAGCCCTCTCCCTCTCTCCCACACCTTGTGACAAAGACACTCATGATATCATTGTCAAGTGCTGGACATTCATCAAACCTTTGTTATAAAGACACACACATACGCACACACACACATACGCACACACACACATACGCACACACACACACTGAGCTGATGATGCATAGGGGTGTGTATAGTATAGGGGTTACAGGTTTAGTCAGAGGGTACAGGTGACCCCCCCATGTCCAAAATGACCCCCCAGCCACACACATGCACACACACACACCCCGGTAAAGAGAAGCAGTGTGCGTGTTTCAGTTTTAAAGGCTGTATGCAATGTGTGTACGTGTGGGTTTTTTTAGAATCTCAACTTTCATTTAGAGCATCTATTGTCAAGCATAAGGGAAGCACTTTTAAATGTGTATTTATTTTCTGGTGATTATGGGGTCAGTTTTAAATGTGCATTTATTTATTTTCAAATCACTGTGGGGTCCTTTTTAAATGTGTATGCTTTTGTGTTTTGGTAATTGTGATCTTTTTAAATGTGTATTTATTTATTTTTTAGTAATTGTGAGGTCACTCTGTCACATTAATTTATTATGTCATGATTAACTGTGAATGCTTTGTAAGTGTGTTTATAGGAAGCGTGTTTTTGGAATGTGTGTGTGTGTGTGTGTGTGTGTGTGTGTGTGTGTGTGTGTGTGTGTGTGTGTGTGTGTGTGTGTGTGTGTGTGTGTGTGTGTGTGTGTCTGTGTCTGTACTAGTTGGTGTAGTGCTCCATCTAGCTGCTCAGACACAGTCTGCTACCCTCTTTTTAGTCCAGTCATTCTACAGGAATAAGGGGGTCAACCCACCACAAATTGCAATAGTAATGATTGTAGTGCCAAATTAATCCTTATACACCAGAGAATCTACCATGAAGTTTCTCCTAAATTTTAAGCATTGGAACATGACCTAATTTGCATAATCCAAGATGGCTGACCATAAATATCACTTTTACTGAAATAACTTTGGATTACATAGTTGTATTGAAGTTGAACATAAACTTGTGCATTGTGGACATTTTGGTACCAATTGTATTTGTCTATCAGCAGTACTTTCTGAGATATGACATGGTTGAAATAATGAGTCTAGATTCAATGTTGAGTAAAATATGAAAAAGATTACATTGGTTCCAAGATTGCTTCAAATTTTTGGTTGTCTTGTTGTGCTATTTCACATTCAGCTTTATTTAACTCTTCCCAAAGTTCAGAAAAATACAAACCTTTCTAATAATGTAGTCAGTAATCTATAGTCTTTCGAACCCATTGACTCGCTTAGAAATGTTGCCACTCGTTACTGATTGGAACCTCACAGGAAGCTGCCTTCCAGTCTGAAAGATTACTGAACAAACATTGTGGTACACTGAATCTGCAGCATGGAGGTCGTTCACACAGTCAATTCTGGCTCTGACTTTTGTTGCCCACTCATCATTTCTCTGTATACAAATGTCAGTTATTTTCTTCTGAAAGTCAAACGTCCTGACTTGGATAAGTAGTGTGTCTTTGACTTTTCCAGCATAGGGATCGTCCTTTCCACAGAACAAACAGTGTTTGCTGAAGATAAATGGCTCCTCGGATGAACGCAGAGTATGAACAAGGCCCAAGAAATTAAAAGAATCAGAAGCAGCTGCTTTTCTCTTGAATGCCTCAATTTCCTGTGGGTTACAGAATTTACTTCTGCAGGAATTATGAACATGTTCTCCAGGTTTTCACAGAACACTCACCACCTCTTTCTGCATTAGCTTTTGTTATGGCATCATTCCCTTTCTGGGTCAGTTTAAAACTTAATTGGTTGTAAAGTATTGGTTCTCTACACAGAACACACATTTCATCCACTATTCAGATTCTTTCAGTCTTTCAGGCTTAAGGACATAAGGGTTTCTTAAAACGTACCAGATGTTGACAGTAACTAAGTGAATCTACTCAAGTACTGTACTTAAGTACAATTTTTGAGCATCTGAACTTTACTTGAGTATTAAACATTTTGGCAACTTGTGACTTTCACTTCACTACATTTCCAAGACAAATATTTAGGGTTCGGTATCATTTAGGATATGGCGATTCGATACGATTTTCGATACAGGGCTCACGATACGATATGATTTTCGATACAGTGCAATTCAATTCGATTTGATTCCAATACCGATACATATTACTTTGTAATTATTACTCAATGTAATTCACCCAATAAAACCAGACAAATATTGTTATGTTTAATTTATTGGACAGGAAAGTAAACTGCTTTTTTTCAATGCTTTTTACTGAATATGTCACAGAAAAGGTGCCCAGTCTCACTAGGTACCTGTAGTCAACTTATAAAATCATTTGTGCAAAAGAATACAATATGGCTAATGTACATTTGTACTCAACAAAGTACATTTACTATATTTTTGTTTAGAATCACTAGTGCATTCTTCTGTGCAGTAGCTACTGGGGAGTGTATTGATATTAATAGCCAGAATATCGATATTATATAGTTTTTAAAAATATCGATATATATATATATATATATATATATATATATATATATATACTGTATATATATATATACTGTATATATATATATATATCTGTATCGATTTTTTTAGCACAGCAGTACAAATATTGTACTTTTTACTCCACTACATTTGAAATATGGGCATCGAGTACAGTACCAAGGGCGTCGCCAGACAGATTTCACTGTGACACGTATTGGTCTGTAGTGCCCCAGTATAAATTTCACCAGTAAAAAAAATCATCATTATTGTTTGTTTTTACCTTTGTGTCACCATTTCCATGTGGATGTAAATGTTACAACTTTACTTTTTACGTGTAATGTGTAAGGCAGCTAGCAGAGGTAAAGTTTCCGCAGCCATCTTACGAGCTATCTCAGGCTGTAAATGGAAGTAGCCTAGGGTTAGGGTGATAGTTTGATTATGCAAACTGGTCCCTTACATGTATAGTTAATTTGCAACCTTTTTTAACAGTTAAGCAGGACAGTTAACAATTTTAATAGAATTTTGGGATTTTCAATATTGCTGCTGGCTAGCATGACGTTTGGCCTGTGGACGCATTGTTCAAGGTATGTGATATCTCAGAAAGTACTGCAGATAGAGAGATAAATTTGGTACCAAAATGTTCACAACAAGCAAGTTTATATTCAACATACATTTATGTACTCTAACATTAATATTTTTAAGTTATTTAAGAAAAAGTGATTATGGTCTGGCATCTTGGATTTATGCAAATTAAACCATGTTCCAATGTGAGGAATTTAGGAGAAACTTGATGGAAGAGTCTCTGGATCATCATGACAATTACTTTGGGACCAGAACTATTTCTATTGCAATTTGTGGTGGGTCAATCAGTAGAATGACTGGACTATTTCTACATCTTACACACACGCACGCGTGCGCGCACACACACACACACACACAGTCTATTCTGCTCTCCTCTACAGCTGGGCAGATTTAAAAAATATCTTCACACATACACACACACAAACACACATACTCAGACTATTATTTTTATATACCGAGCATACCATAGCAAGAGATGTGTCCAGCGTAACTTTAAAGTTAGAGTGTGTGTGTGTGTGTCCTGGGGCCCAGGTGAGCTGAGAGAGAGAGCTATGAACATAAAGTACAGAACAACACAGCTGAGATCGATCCACTGGATAGCTGCCTGCTCTACACAAGGGACACTGTGTGTGTGTGTGTGTGTGTGTGTGTGTGTGTGTGTGTGTGTGTGTGTGTGTGTGTGAGATGGTGCAGGGCAGTTTTGATGGGCAGACATAAGACATGCAGAGGGGGTACAACAAGTACACACATACATAACAGGCACTGTTGCACACACACACATACAGTAAAATATGCGCGCACACACACATATAGTATGCATGCATGCCCACACACACACACACACACACACACACAAATACATGTATACACACATACATACTTCAGTGTACTACAGATCAAAATGTGATGCAATTTTTATGTAGTCTGCCCAGACTATGACTGCACTAGGGTGTTGTGCATGTGCGCACACACACACACACACACACACACACACATATATACACGAAGAGAGCGAGGTAGAGCAGAAAAAATTATATAACTAATTTTGTGTTGTTTGTCACAAGGTGCATTTGATTACTTTTTAGGAAAGTGTGTGTCTTTGTGATAGTGTGTGTGTGTGTATTTGTGATAGTGTGTATGTGTGTATATTTCTGATAGTGTGTATGTGTGTGTATTTCTGATAGTGTGTGTTTGACTGTGTGTGTCTGGTGACATCCTGTCCATATGCTCTATTAAAGCTGGTCTTGCTCTGTGGAGAGGACACAGGAAAACACACACACACACACACACACTGCTTCAGGCTTTTAGCTCACACACGTGCAAAAAATGAAACATACCCAGTCTCTCTCTCTCACTTATACACACACACCCATACCAGTGCACACATCAATACGCACACACTGCGGTTTGGTAATAGTCAGTGTGTGTGTGTGTGTGTGTGTGTGGTGAGTGAATCGGGATTGTGAGGGGGGGAATTATAGGAGTAGTCCAACCAGGAAGAGAGCATCACACACATAAACACACACACAGGGTCAGTGAAAAGGAGCATCCGAGGCAATTTACTCCTCAGATGGGAGATAAAAAGCTCCGTTCAATAAGCACTGATTTCATTTAGAGATAGCTAGCCTGCGCACACACACTCACAAACACAGACACACACACACACACATACATACAGAAATGTACACTACACACACACATGCACACGCACACATACGCACTACAAGACATTACACATATTTAACTTACAATGCACTCACCCACACATATACACACACACACACACACACATACTGCATATACATCACACATACTGCATATACATCACACACATACACACTGCATAAAATACACACACACATACACACACTGACTGTGAAGTGACTGATGCTTACACATACATGACTGATCCTTACATACACACACATTTCCATGTAATCCTTGTCCTTGTCTTACATACACACAAACCTCTGTGTAGTGGGACCTGTCTTTACACACATGCACACACACACACATACACTCCCTCTCTCTGTCTTTGTCTCATTTTCCCTCTCTCCTCCTCTTCCTCTGTCTCTCTCCCTCTCTCTTTCTCTCCCCTCTCTCTGTCTCACTGAACCTCTGTCTCTTTTATTGCAGCGTGTATGAGTGTCTGTCAGTGTGTGTGTGTCCGTTTAGCTGGGACTCTTAGCTGGACAGCATTTAAACATTATTTTATTCTCTTTTTTATTCTATTCTCTCATCTCTTTTATTGTGTTTTTATTTGTGGTTTGTGTGTGTGTTTGTGATCTCTGTGCTTCTATTTTCACTTTTTCACTTTTTTTTCTTCTGCGTTTTTATGTGACGTTTTTATCAGAAATGAAAGGTGTGTATCCAATCCATGACTATAACTAAAATGCAGTAGCAGTCCTGTTGCACTGACTGTTGCCAGAACACCTCCCAAATGCAGTCCCACTGTCTGTCTGCAGTGCAGTACCCTTGTCTGTCTGAGTCAGAGAATGTAATATACTCTTCTTTTATTGTCACTCTTGCCAAATGATCTACTATGAGGCTCTAACACATATAATATTCGCATACATATTATAATAAACATGTTCTTCCTTTTATAAATGTAAGGTTGCAATGACATTTGTAATGGTCATGAAAAGTGCTTTTAATAACATGTATTGGCTTTTTTGAAAAAAAAAAAAAAAAAGATAAAAACAGTTGTGGATGTTATCTTAATGTTATTATGTTATTGATGTTATTCTGGGCCGACACACGTAACAGTGTTTTTTCTGTAAATGTGTGTGTGTGTGCGATATATTAACACAGC
The DNA here is from genome assembly GCA_027475355.1 of Coilia nasus. Lineage (NCBI taxonomy): Eukaryota > Metazoa > Chordata > Actinopteri > Clupeiformes > Engraulidae > Coilia > Coilia nasus. The sequence continues at coordinate 10,535,743 of CM050216.1, read as the reverse complement.
TATCTAAGCAACTATCTGGTGCTGACTACATCTCTTTTGGTTGTTTATTATGAGATGTACATATCTTTCCATATCTCTCACTCACACACACATACACACACACACACTGTAAGTCTAACCTGCTGCTTTAACTGACTGCACGTTTGTGTAGAATTATAGGTGTTTTTTTCTTTTTGTTCTTTTTGGACAACTTACTTTATCAGTTACATGTATTTATATTTATTTCTATATCTATAATAATGGTTATATGAATTTCTTCATGTATAATATGGGTGATATTTATTTATGTACGATATGTGTTATATTTCTCCCATTGCCAAATGTGCAGCAGTGACGGCTGAGGGCAGCACTCTGCTATGTAGTAGTCCAGCCTCTCCAGCACTCCACTGCGGCAACTGTGTGTGTGTGTGTGTGTGTGTGTGTGTGTGTGTGTGTGTGTGTGTGTGTGAAGGGCTCAGTCCACACCGACATTCGCCAGATAGAAAGGCTTGCCAGCCCTTGGTGTAAAATAGTGGCCATCGTTAGCAAGTGTGTGTGAGGGAGTCAGATATTAGTGTGTGTGTGGGGGGGATTAGCAGCACACACACACACATCTCACACACATATCTGCAGTTACACAGGGGGTGTGTAGGAAATGCTGACTCTTCGGGATAGCCCTCTGCTACAGTGCATGTGTACGTGTGTGTACGTGTGTGTGTGTGTGTGTGTGTGTGTGTGTGTGTGTGTGTGTGTGTGTGTGTGTGTGTGCCATTTCATGTGTGAGTCATTTCAAATTGAGTGGCAATGTGTGTTATAAAAGCGGGAGATTTGTCATCTTTTGCTAGTTTTATTATTTCTTTCTTTCTTTCTTTCTTTCTTTCTTTCTTTCTTTCTTCCTACTTTTGTATTTGCTTTGCTTGTTTTCCAGAAAATGAAGCAAAAAGTAAGGGGTAGCCCTTCACATTGTTTGTAAATAAAAAGTAAATAGAACAGCACATATTGTACACACATCTTTCTGTATGTGTGTAAGTACTAATCTCCTGTGCGTTCATGTGTCTCTTCCTCTTGGCTATCTGTGCTCTTTATGTGTTTGTATTTGTGTGTTTATGTTTACATGTTTATGTTTAGTTTATGTTTGTGTCTGGTCCACTTTTTCTCCTCCTTAACCACGTGTGATAAAATAAAAACATCACTTGGGTGAAGACACACTCTGTGTAGTGTTGGAGTGAAAACACTGGCTTTGTGTAAGAGGCTTGTCCTAAGCTGTGTGTAGGCTGCAAAGCCTGCGTGTGTTTGCTCGGATCAATACACTTCCTCTTGCGAAACCTCCTACGGCTCCGGTCATCTCTGTCTGTGCCTCCTTCCTGATACACACACACACAAATACACACTGCTTGTGTGTCAGGAAATTCACATTTGTGTGTGTGTACAGTATGTGTGTGTATCTGCATGCATGTGTGTGGGTGTGTGTGAGTGTGTCTGTTAGCATGCACACGGGTATATGTGTGTATGTTGGTGTTTGTTGACGTGTGTATTTCCCGTTTTCACACATATATTTTGTTCAGGTGTCTGCTTAGTTCCATTTTATTTACCCTTTTTATCTCTTCTGTTGATTCCACTCCCTGTATACAAATACATTTCCAATGTCTGTGCATTTACCAGCGTCTGTGTGTGTATTACCTGTGTCTGTGTGTGTGTGTGTTACCTGCGTCCGTGTGTGTTTGTGTCACCTGCATCTGTGTGTGTGTGTGTGTGTGTGTGTGTGTGTGTGTGTGTGTGTGTGCGTGCCTTACCAGCATCTTCCTGTCTGTCTGTGCCTCACCTGTATCGTCCTGTTTGTGTGTGTGTGTGTGTGTGTGTGTGTGTGTGTGTGTGTGTGTGTGTGTGTGTGTGACTGACCTGTGTCTCTGTGTGTGTTCCCCTGCAGTAAGACGAGCACTGAGGACGAGGAGAGAAGCGAGCAGAATGAATGGAAGCCTGAAGAACAAAAGAACAAAGAAAAAAAAAAAAAACATCCCTCCATTCTGTGACTGAAGAGATAGAGAGAGCAGGAGGAGAGAGGGAAGGAAAGAAGAACAGAAAAGAAGAGAGGAGAAGACAACTCTTTCATGAACGATGGAAGGGAGAGGAGAAAAAACGAGTGGTCTTTATCGACCAAAAAAAAACTTTTTATTTTTATAAACTTTTTTAAGTTGATGTTTTGAAAAGTGAAAAGTGTATATATGGATGTCTGAGTAAACACCAGGCATGACAGGTGTGTTGGGATAACCACATATGCACACATGCGTGCTGCTCTAGAGGACCTAGGAACTATAGCACTCTACACAAACACACACACACACACACACACACACACCTGCTGCTCTAGAGGAGCTGGGAAATATAGCACCCTACTACACACATACACCTGCTGTTCTAGAGGAGCTGGAAACTAGCGCCCTACTACACACACACACACACACACCTGCCTGCTGTTTTATAGGCACTGGGGACTATAGCGCCCCCTAGCCCCCAGCACCTCACACTGCAGCACCCCCACCACACACACATACACACACACACACATATGCAGAGATATGCACGCACACATGCTGATACATGCAGACATGTGCACATGAGCACACACACACAAACTCAAATACAAACCCACATACCAACACACACAAACACACGTTGACACCCACACAGACAGACAAACACAGAGACATACTGTACATGCAGAAATACACGCGCGCACACACACACACGCGATTGTACTTCTCCAGATAATCAGATGCTGGTTTGAGTCTTCCACTGCTGACACCTCACGCACTCGGACACACACACTGACACACACACACTGATACACACACAGCCTCTCCTCACTTGCTCTTCTGCCTAGAGTTGGGCTTCTCCCTGCTGGACTCGACCTCTTCCTGGTACAGCTCAGGGGTCAGAGGTCGTGGCTCTAAACCTTGTGATGTCATGCTGCGAGGAGTCACACACACACACACACACTAAACCTTGTGATGTCATACTGAGAGGAGTCTCACACACACACAACACCCCCCACCCCTACACACACATACACAATTCTAACACCCCCCTAGTCAAGAGATTATTTGGAGTTGTTACTGACAGTGTAGCTGCCAAGTAAGGGAAGTCTGAGCCAGCATACTCTAGTTTGAGAAGTATAGTCTGTGTGACAACTGCAGAGAAGAGAGAGAGGAGAGAAAGAGAGACAGGCAAAGAGAAAGAAGGAAAGTGAGAGAGAAAGAGAATGGGAGAGAGAAACAGACAGGCAGAGAGAAAGAAGGAAAAGGAGGAGAAGGGGAGAGAGGGGGAAAGAAACAGGCAGAGACGCATAGAAAGAGAAGGAGAGTGAGCGAGAGAAAGACAAAAGAACCGTGAGAGAGAGGAGAGAGACACGTCACTGCAGTCAGACTGGTAGGAAGTTCATGGAGGCTGAAAAGAACAGGGAGATGAAGAGAAAGAGAGATGACGATAAACAGAGTAGCTGGCAAAGAAAGGAAAAGAAATAAGAGAAGAAAGGCAGCTGAGAGGTGAAGAAGTCTGTACAGTAGGCAGGTGAGTGGTGACACTAGTGTAGTACAGTAGGCAGGTGAGTGGTGACACTAGTGTAGTACAGTAGGCAGGTGAGTGGTGACACTAGTGTAGAGCAGTAGGCAGGTGAGTGGTGACACTAGTGTAGAGCAGTAGGCAGGTGAGTGGTGACACTAGTGTAGAGCAGTAGGCAGGTGAGTGGTGACACTAGTGTAGAGCAGTAGGCAGGTGAGTGGTGGCAGTAGTGTAGTGCAGTAGGCAGGTGAGTGGTGACACTAGTGTAGAGCAGTAGGCAGGTGAGTGGTGACACTAGTGTAGAGCAGTAGGCAGGTGAGTGGTGGCAGTAGTGTGGCGTAGCATGCAGCAGAGAAAGGGCTGCAGAGATTCGTCCCAGAGCAGTAGCTCCCCCTACAGGACGCTCTGTGCACTACCACACACACACACCGCCTGCAGCAGCACACAGGCTTGGTGTAGGGGTACAGGTGGTGGTGGTGGGGGGGGGGTGTCTGAGACTTCAATAGGCATTGCCAAACCAAACCTAGATAGGGGGGTGTTGGAAAAAAAGGGGGGGGGGGGGTCTTTGAGACTTCAAGAGACATTGCCATTGGGGGGGTGTTTAAAAAAATGCAAAGTTTTATTAAGGTCTTACATTTTTATGTCTACTCAAATTTAACGACATCCTTCTTCTGTATGTAAACTATGTTGTACTAATCACATGCTTCTGGGCATGGATAAAAAAAGAAGTCTGTTGTATCCATTTACTAATGTTGTGTCATTGTGTTACCTGTGTGGGAAAAGAACCTTTCTATATGAATCTGTCTGTGTGAGGTGCCACCCTAATGAATATGACGTCCATGTTCATCTCTGATTGTGACTGGTTTGCTGCACTGTCAACGTGAGGGGGTCTCTGGGACAGAACTTTCTAGAAAAGACATCTTCAGCGGTGTTCATTCAACATGACCTTGCATCTTTGAACAGAACTTTCTAGAAAAGATGTCCTCACTGGCGTTTCTTCACCATGAGGATGCATCGCTCAAAAAGATAACTTTCCAGAAAAGCTCCAGCTGTGTTTGTTCAACATCAGGACTCGTCTATCTGAGATGTTTCTAGAAAAGTCATCGCCATTGGTGCTTGTCCAATGTGAGGACGCGTCTCTGGATAGAAGCCTCTAGAAAAGACTGCGGTGGTGACGCGCGTCTCTGGAGAGAAGGCTCTAGAAAAGACTGCAGTGGTGATGCATCTCTGGAGCCTCTGAATGTACTTCCAACTCTTGAATATTTTTATGTGTGTGTGTGTGTGTTTTTCTGTTAAAGCTGTGCTTTGTAATTGGTGTTTGTGTGTGTGTGATGGAAGCTGGAGGATGAGGAGGCTGGAGCACGAGCTGACTGAAGCTCATTGGCTGAGTTTGAGCAAACGGCTGCTCTCATTGGCTGAGCCGGAGCAAATGGTTGCTCTCATTGGCTGGTTGGGACCACAGAAACAGAGCAGAGACAGAAGCTGGACTAATGTAGAACCGCTTCCTTATCTGCCTACAGAACAACAAATAGGACAAAAAGGTATCTCTGTCTGAGGCGTTTAAGTTGTTTTCTGTGATGTTTTTCTTTCGGCAGATGTTGATTTTGTGTCTCAGACAAATGCTGAGTGCAGAAGCTAGATGGAGTGAGACGTCCTGTGTGTGTGAGAAAGAGAGTGTGTGTGTGTGTGTGTGTGTGTGCGCGTGTTTAGCACAACCCTGCATACTCATCCAAAAGTGTGTGTGTGTGTGTGTGTGTGTGTGTGTGTGTGAGAGAGAGAGAGAGAGAGAGAGACTGTCTGACACCTACAGTACAGGTCCATGTTTAGGCTCGAAACAGAAAAACACACATGCACACACACACCCTTCCTGTGTAAAATAGAGCTGTCTTAAACCTTGCTCCCATAGAGAAAAACACACACACATACACACATCCCTTTCTGTGTAAAACAGAGCTGACGTAAACCTTGCTTCCATAGAGAAAAACACACACACACATCCCTTGTGTAAATTAGAGCTGTTTTAAACTGTTCCCTCAGAGTAAAACTCATACACACACACTCACTATCTCTCTCCCAAGATGATACACACACACACACACACATCCTGTCTTTGCTGTTTTAAAGTAAAACCTACATGCATCCCAACTTTGTACCCATAAAGTGAAAACACACACATTTCTCTCTCTCTCTTACACACATTACACACACACACACATGCACGCTTATCATTCTTGCCCCAGTAAAATAAAACCAGTGAAACTCCGGCATTCTCTCCACTCTCTTCAGTAATCGGACCTTAGCATCGCTGTCCATGGAAGTATCCCTTCACCTCCCTCCTGTGTGTGTGTGTGTGTGTGTGTGGGTGTGTGTGTGGCAGTTGGAAAGCTTCAGGGACCCTCCTCTGGTGTGTGTGAGAGAAACTGTAAACTACTCAACTAACAAAAGATGTCAAAGTGCAGAGATCGCAGACCTCTGCCCCCCTCCCCCCTGTTTGTTTGTTTGTTTGTGTTGTGCTCTGAGCCTCCCTAGACAACAGTCTTGTTTACATGTCCACTGTATATTGGACTCTTGTGTCAGATGTGGTATTTGCTTTTATTTGTTTGTTTGTTTTGGTATTTTGTTTGTCTTGCAGTCTGCACAGCTTATGGTCTGTAGCCATGGCAGCAGAGCTAACTTGCTAACTTGTGACAAAGCTACTACTACTACTACTTGTACTACTACTACTACTACTACACACACACACTCAGTGTACTTACACATTTACAAGTGCACACACAACCAACACACACAAAGCAGCTGCATCCATAGCAGTGCAGTGCTGGGAGGCTCTTCCATGAGGTAGATACCCATGATGCTCCCGGACAATACTGACACCTGCACCCACCCCCACCCAACACACACACACACACACACCCAGGACCCCAAAGCACAAACACAGGACTGCTACTGCAGTAACCCCAAGAGCCCCTTTTAAAGGGGAAGTATGCTTCTGTGGACACGCTTTTGCAGTTACGCTGATATCCGTATAGTTGTTAGTATAGTATAGTTACATTTTCCATATTTACATTGCTAGGCAACTAGCTACATTTAGCTTTAATCTACCTTCTACTCAGTTTGTTTCAAAGCAGCGAGTGGACCAGCTCCTCAATTCTCCTCATCGCCTATTGAAGGAGGCTTGTTTGGCTCTGGGTTAGTGGTTTTAAAGCTTCATTCTGGCCGATGGGTTGCCTGCACTCTGTCTGTGCTATCGATTTCTCAGCCTCTACCTGCACAGGTAGATTTGCATTTGCGTGGTCAATGCGGACACTTTCCGTAGCACACACATTCTTAGGAGTGCAAAAGAGTCTGCCCAGCCTGAGTGTGTGTGTGCACAGCCTGCCGCATGACAACATTATGCCAGTCTGCAGAGCGTTTGCGCAGAAGCATACCTCCCACTTGAGTCATGAGAGCAGCCCCCCTTCCCATACCGCCCTTAGTTGATGAGTAGATCAAGCCCAGTAAACACACTTACCTATCCTACACACACAGCCTCAGCTAAAACACGCACCAACTCACACACACACACTTACCTATCCCGCACACACACAAACACCTATCCCCCACACATACACACCTTATCACACACACTTCCCCCAAACAAACACACCCCAGCACACACGCACACTTACCTATCCCATACACGCACAACCCAGCACACACACCTGTCTCGCACACTTACCTATCCCAAACACACACACGCCATCACCCCTCTCAGTCTGGGGGTGTGTGAAAGTGTTGGCCAACCCCAGTGCATTCTGGGACGTGTATGCCACACTGAGCCTCTTGTAGTCTTTCATCACCCCCCCACTTCCTGCTGCATATGCTCTCTGTGCAACAATACAAAACTAAAATACTTTTATTTATTTACGTATGTATTTATTTATTTATTTATTCAGCTGTTTATTTTGACATATTTAGATACATATAGGTAATATATATAAATATATATGGATCTATAAAGAGCTATAGTGAAAAATAAAAAGCTAACATTTCTGCAGTTTGAGTAACTGTATCTCTAATGCAATGTTTTCTTTTGCCTTCTTTCTACTCTACTCTTCTCTAAGCCTTGTGTGTGCTTCTGATGAGCAGTACTATTTAGCACCGGCATCACGATCACCTGACTACTCTTATTATCAAATCTAACCTTATTAATAAACATTTCTTTCTCCAAGAAACACAAAAGCCTGCTGCAAGTATGTATGCAATGGCATGCTGATCTGTGTGTCTGTGTGAGAAAGGAACAGAAAGAGAGAGAGTGTGTGTGTGTGTGTTTGAGAGTGTGTTTGTTTATGTGTGTGTGGATGATAAGAACATCCCTTGAGAGACGTTTAGGAGCCTGGGGGCTGGTGATCATCAGCTGTATGATTGTATGTGGGTCTATACTGTTTACTGTGTGTGTGTGTGTGTTTTGTTGGAGTGGCTGTACATGTGTGTGTGTGTGTGTGTGTGTGTGTGTCTGTCTGTGTCTGTGTGTGTGTAAGAGTGTGTGCGTGTTTGTAAGAGTGTGTGTCTGTGTGTGCGTTCGTATGAGTGTGTCTGTGTGTGTTTGTAGAAGTGTCTGTGTGTGTGTGTGTGTGTGTGTGTGTGTGTGTGTGTGTGTGTGTGTGTGTGTTGTTTATAAGCCTCTCTTGTGACCATCAGTGGAACAGGTTGAAGGTTGAGTTGCTTCTTTCCACGAATTCTATGCTGCAAAACCTGCCAGCTTACACACGCACACAAACACACACGCACACAAACATACACACCCTCCTTTTCTCTCCCTCACACACACACACGCACACACACACACACCCAAAGCTAATGGCATTAGCCACAGAGCATTAAACAGCATCAGTTCCCTCAAAGTCTATCCGTCTGTGTGCTTGTCTCTGTCGTTTTTCTCCCCCTCTCTCTCCTTTTCTCTTTTTCGGTTTGCTTCTGTCTTTGCCTCTCTCTCTCTCTCTCTCTCTCTCTCTCTCTCTCTCTCTCTCTCTCTCTCTCTCTCTCTCTCTCTCTCTCTCTCTCTCTGTCTGTCTCTGCTACATTGAGGCATTACTGTTAGGGACACCTGCAAACACACATACTGTACACACACACACACACACACACACACCTCCTAAATCAGACAGGAAAAAAGGGAGGGATGGAGGGCGAGAGAGAGAGAAGCAGACAGGAAAAGAGGGAGAGAGATAGAGGGAGCGAGTGAGAGAGAAAGAGAGAGAGCATTAAAGAAGTGTCTCAGTTTTAATCCCAGGCGCTGGGGCGGTAAATTAATTTCAGATTGCTTCTGTGGGTTCCTACAAAATTGTTTTTGTTGAGGGGAAAAGGGAGATTAAGTTTTAATTATGCCCCCTAATTCATTCTGTGTGTGTGTGCATGTGTGTGCGTGTGTGTGTGTGTGTGTGTGTGTGTGTGTGTGTGTGTGTGTGTGTGTGTGTGTGTGTGTGTGTGTGTGTGTCTTTATGTGTGTTTTAATTATGCCCCCTAATTCATTCTGTAAAACAAATCCCCCTTTTAAAGGGTGTGTGTGCGTGTGTGTGTGTGTGTGTGTGTGTGTGTGTGTGTGTGTGTGTGTGTGTGTGTGCGTGTGCATGTGTGTTTATGTGTGAGTGTGTGTGTGTGTGCCTGTGCATGCATGTGCGCACGCATGTGTGTGTGTGTGTGTAAAAGTGTCTTTTCTTCAGTGACTGCGATGGGGCCCAAATCCTCCATGTGATAAAATGGGACACGACAGCCAATCAGATTCTTCAATTCTACTGTCAACCTAGCAAGTGTTTTAATCATACACACACACACACATACAGTAGTTCCCTATTATCTAACACACACACACACACACACACACACACACACACACACACACACACACACACACACATACCAAGATGGGAAGATGAATTTAATATTGAAGACACTGAATTATGTATGTGTGTGTTTGTGAGAAAGAGAGAGAGAGAAAGTGGGGGGAGGCGTTGTGTGTGTATGTGTGTGAGAAAGAGAGAGAAATAGAGAGATAGAGAGAGAGAGACTCTCCTAGGAGTATGAAGAGCAAGCTCGGGGGATAAGGCCTTGACTGCTGTAATATCAAACACTGCCTGTAGATTTCTTCAGGGGAAGAGAGATCTCCACTGCTCCTTCTGGCGCTCAGTGTGAATTATAGATGTATGGCGCCCCCAGTGGTGTGGGGTAGAATAAACAGTGAGTATAGAGTTAACGCTGCACCAGAGCTCGCTGATAAATATTTCCCCTC
>CM050216.1:10510938-10515938 GCA_027475355.1 Coilia nasus | reverse complement strand
TGGCCATCTCCTCCTCGTTCTTCATCACGTGCATGTACGTCTCCTTCTGCAGGAGGGGGAGAAGGAGGGGAGAGGAGAGAAAGAGAGGGAGAGAAGGAGGGAGAGGTGAGAAAGAGAGGGAGAGAAGGAGGGAGAGAGGAGAGGGAGAGTGGCAGAGAAGGAGGGAGAGAGGAGAGAAAGAGAGGGAGATTATAATATTTCATAATCACGATTCCAGTTGTGTTAGTGTGTAAAACAGACAACATAGGCATACTAACCTTGTTGCAGGTGTGTGTGTGTGTGTGTGTGTACCTGGTTCCAGGTGTGTACGTTGAGGCTGAAGAAGTAGACTCGCCTACAGAGGTGTATGTGTGTGTGTGTGTGTGTGTGTGTGTGTGTGTGTGTGTGTGCATAGGTGTGTGTGTGTGTGTGTGTGTACCTGGTTCCAGGTGTGTACGTTGAGACTGAAGAAGTAGACTCACCTACAGAGGTGTGTGTGTGTGTGTGTGTGTGTGTGTGTGTGTGTGTGTGTGTGTGTGTGTGTGTGTGTGTGCATAGGTGTGTGTGTGTGTGTGTGTGTGTACCTGGTTCCAGGTGTGTACGTTGAGGCTGAAGAAGTAGACTCACCTACAGAGGTGTATATGTGTGTGTGTGTGTGTGTGTGTGTGTGTGTGTGTGTGTGTGTGTGTGTACCTGGTTCCAGGTGTGTACGTTGAGGCTGAAGATGTAGACTCACCTACAGAGGTGTATGTGTGTGTGTGTGTGTGTGTGTGTGTGTGTGTGTGTGTGTGTGTGTGTGTGTGTGTGTGTGTGTACCTGGTTCCAGGTGTGTACGTTGAGACTGAAGAAGTAGACACACCTGCAGAGGTGTATGTGTGTGTGTGTGTGTGTGTGTGTGTGTGTGTGTGTGTGTGTGTGTGTGTACCTGGTTCCAGGTGTGTACGTTGAGACTGAAGAAGTAGACACACCTACAGAGGTGTATGTGTGTGTGTGTGTGTGTGTGTGTGTGTGTGTGTGTGTGTGTGTGTGTGTGTGCATAGGTGTGTGTGTGTGTGTGTGTGTGTGTGTACCTGGTTCCAGGTGTGTACGTTGAGACTGAAGAAGTAGACTCACCTACAGAGGTGTATGTGTGTGTGTGTGTGTGTGTGTGCATAGGTGTGCGTGTGTGTGTGTGTGTGTGGGTGTACCTGGTTCCAGGTGTGTACGTTGAGACTGAAGAAGTAGACTCACCTACAGAGGTGTATGTGTGTGTGTGTGTGTGTGTGTGCATAGGTGTGTGTGTGTGTGTGTGTGCACCTGGTTCCAGGTGTGTACGTTGAGACTGAAGAAGTAGACTCACCTACAGAGGTGTATGTGTGTGTGTGTGTGTGTGTGTGTGTGTGCATAGGTGTGTGTGTGTGTGTGTGTGTGTGTGTGTGTGTGTGTGCACCTGGTTCCAGGTGTGTACGTTGAGACTGAAGAAGTAGACTCACCTACAGAGGTGTATGTGTGTGTGTGTGTGTGTGTGTGCATAGGTGTGTGTGTGTGTGTGTGTACCTGGTTCCAGGTGTGTACGTTGAGACTGAAGAAGTAGATTCCGGGCACGTAGCAGAAGAACTTTCCGGTGAACATGTTGAAGTGGTTGTAGAGGTTGACCAGCTCGGTGTCGAAGACCAGCGTCTGGTAGTACTCGTTGGAGTGCAGCGCCTTCTTGCGGCCCACGGAGAAGGCAGCGTAGTAGGCCTTACAGGGGTCGCCGGGGGGCCCCATGCCCCCCTTCACGCCCTTCAGTCCGGGGGCGCCGGGGGGGCCACCATGACCCGCCTTACCTGCCTTACCGTAGGGGCCACGCTCCCCGCTATCCCCCTTCTCACCTGCGGGTGGGCAGAATGGAGGTGTTAGAGTAGGTGTGTGTGTGTGTGTGTGTGTGTGTGTGTGTGTGTGTGTGTGTGTGTGTGTGTGTATGTGTACTTCTCCCCTGTGACTGCCCCCTTCTCACCTGGGGATGGGCAGAATGGTGGTGTTAGAGTAGGTGTGTGTGTGTGTGTGTGTGTGTGTGTGTGTTGCGTGTGTGAGAGACACACACCTCAGTCAGTGTCTCAGCTGCCAGTACACTCACACTTCCTAGTGCTAGAACACTACATTACTGTTCTACATGTGCTCTACAACCAATCAGCTGCTGAGTTTTACATGTGCTCGACAACCAATCAGCTGCTGAGTTTTACATGTGTTTGACAACCAATCAGCTGTTGAGTTTTACATGTGCTCTACAACAAAGTGGACTTTGTTTGACCCGACTAGACAAGAAAGTCGAATACGTGTTAAAAATTGCTCAATTAGATTAGATTAGATTAGATTAGATTAGATTAGATTAGACTTGATACAAACACACACACACGCACACAAAACAGTCTTCTGAGGACTCCTGTGTCTAAACTGTGATTTTCCATGAGGTATTCCATCAGTTTATGTCATTATGTGTGTGTTTATTTGTTTCTTTGTGTGTGTCAGGCCCTGTTATCTTCACTCAGCACCCGCAACACACTCACCAGTCCCTGTCCCATCCTCGTGTGTGTGTGTGTGTGTGTGTGTGTGCGCGCGCGTGCACATGTGTGTGTGTGTGTGTGTGTGAGAGTGTGTGTGTGTGCACGTGTGTGTGTGTGCGTGCGTGCACATGTGTGTGTGTGTGTGTGTGTGTGTGTGTGTGTGTGTGTGTGTGTGTGTGTGTGTGTGTGCGCGTGTGTGGGTGTGTGTGTGCGTGCGTGTGTGCGTGTGGGTGTTGTTTTTCTTTGCTCCTCACCCGTACAAGTTCTTGATGAGGAACATGTTGTTCTTTCACACTGTGTGTGCATGTGTGTGTGTTGTTGCTGTTGCCTCTTTGTCTGGTTTTAATTGTTTTCTCGAGAGAGAGAGAGAGAGAGGAAGAGAGGAAAAAAGTTTATGTTTTGTTGTATTCTCTTTGTCTTTGTGAAGTTGTTTGTTTTCTCTATGAAGGGTGTGTGTGTGTGTGTGTGTGTGTTTTCTCTGTGGGGAGAGGCTAAAGTGGATTGTTTTGTTGGATGATTTATGCCTCCAATTTAACTGTAATTACTGTTCCTCTTCGCATAGAGACCAGAGGACGTTTCTGTGTGTGTGTGTGTGTGTGTTTGTGGTTTGTGTGTGTGTGTGTGTTTGCATGCAAGGTCCCAGTTTGAAAGAACTGAAGTTTGTTAATGGTAATGTCAAGCATAATGTAAAGTGTCACACATAGAGACACTAGCATAGACCAGAGGGTGTTTCTGTGTGTGTGTGTGTGTGTGTGTGTGTGTGCGCGTGTGTGTGTGTGTGTGTGTGTGTGTGTGTGTGTGTGTGTGTGTGTGTGTGTGTGTGTGTATGTGTATGTGTGTGTATATGCACCTTTAAGGATGGTGATGTTGATGTGGGGTACGACTCTGGTTTTGAGGGGTGGCGGGTTGGGGAGTGTGTGTGTGTGTGTGTGTGTGTGTGTGTGTGTGTGTGTGTGTGTGTGTGTGTGTGTGTGTGTGTGTGTGTGTGTGTGTGTGTACGTGTACGCACCTTTAAGGATGGTGATGTTGATGTGGGGTATGACTCTGAGGTTCTGGGGGGGGTCGTGGAGGGGGGGCTCCTCTCCTGGCTCACAGCAGCGACGGCATTCTGCTCCCCTGGAGTCAGGGCAAAGGTCAAAGGTCACGCTATCTACTGCAACACAACACACATCATCATCATCATCACCATCATCATCACCATTACTGCCATCATCACCATCATCATCATCACCATCACCATATATCACCATCACCATCATCACCATCATCATCTCCATCACCATCATCACCATCACCATCACCATCATCACCATTACCATCATCACTATCATCATCACCATCATCATCACCATCATCACCATTACCATCATCACCATCATCATCATCATCATCATCATCACCATCATGACCCCATTATCACCATCATCATTACATCATCATTGTTGAACTTATTGTTGAACTTATTGATCATAAGTATCTGTGATTGATTATTGATCATAAATATCTGTGATTGACTACTGATCATGAGTATCTGTGATTGACTATTGATCATTAGTATCCGGGATTGACTATTGCTCATAAGGAGCTGTGACTGACTATTGATCATAAGTATCTGTGACTGACTACTGATCATGAGTATCCGTGATTGACTATTGATCATAAGTATCTGTGATTGACTACTGATCATGAGTATCTGTGATTGACTACTGATCATGAGTATCAGTGATTGATTATTGATCATGAGTATCCGTGATTGATTATTGATCATGAGTATCTGTGATTGACTGTTGATTGGGCACCTGCTGTCACGGTAGATTCTGGGCTCATAGTCCTCGGTGTCGTCACCAGGGTAACGCGCCCGGTACAGGTCCACTTGGCCCGCCCAGAACACCAGCAGAACTCCTACGCCATACACACACGCCAGACATACACCAGGCATCTAGGGTGAAACACAGAAAACACACACACACAGACACAGACACACACACACACACACACACACACACAGGTAAGAGGCAGACAGACAGAACATCTACAGTTTGAATGGGAGCAGGTTAAATTTTATTGTCCCCCGCCAAAAAAACTGAACACCCCCCACAATCCACACAAGAACCTTTCCTCTACACTGAAACCTCAGAGGTTAGTATTGCCTGTAGTATCTGGGACTTTGCACTGACACTCAGTATGATGACCATCACTTGGACTTACTTGGACTCCTTGGTCTTTTGGTACTGATTCTACCTCTACCAATCAGTATGCTGCTCACCAATTGAACTCAAGTCTGTGTTATCTGTTGTCTGTCTGCCTGCATACTTAGAGAGTGTGCATATGTGTCTTTTTATAGCATAGTAGTTTTGTACTTTTTATTAGTACATTATTTATACTTTTATACTTTGTGTTGTATGCACCTTGAAGGGAGGGTTTAAATCTCATTGTACTCTGTATAATGGCAAGAAAACCTTTCTATTCTATTCTATTCCTATTCCTATTCTATTC
>CM050216.1:10483438-10493438 GCA_027475355.1 Coilia nasus | reverse complement strand
GACACAACACAGTTTTGTTGTCTAAAGTGTCCTTGCCCGGGGAAACTTAAGGCACATCTCTCCCCTTGTGTATTCTCTCTTCCACTGTTCCACTGTAATTTCACACTGTATTATAAGGGTTACCACTAGACGTAGCATAAAACATTATTATCATTACTGTGCAACATTACTCAATCTGCAATAGCTTGTATAAATAATGTGCAATATCACCCTATATAAACCTCTGTATACAGAACCTCTCTCCTCTCTTCTCCTCTCTTTTACCTCAGAATGGTGCACATTGTTCTTCATCATGCCTTGCACTAATATTTATTTTTATTCTATGTTGTAAATATTCTACATACATGTCTGTACTGAAGAGTGTGCTTTCAGTGTCATTGAGCATGTGTAGTCTACATTGTACATGTGTATTATAACAATAAAAAACATTCTATTCCATTCTATTCTATTCTATTCTATTATATTATATTATATTATATTATATTATATTATATTATATTATATATGCTGGCGCCGTCAGATGTTCCGAATTATTATGATGAATTGATGTTCGTGACAGATTTGTATAAAACTGTATAGTCTCAATCCTTGGGTATGGCAGAAGTCTTTGCTCTTAATAATGACACAGTTTCATCCTTCTTTTAAACATCATCTCATTGTCCTATTTTCTTAAAGTCAAACGTGTGTGTAGCACACAGCCCAAGCAGCTCAGCGCACCAGCGCACCAGCGCATTGGAGTGCACGTGCGCCAGCTATTACGCAATCCATTCAAAACAGCCCGGCCACGTGCAGCAGCCACACGGCTTCGCTATTGGTCGACGGTAGACCAATCACAGATCCCCAATCCATGTGAGTGTTTTGGTGGGCGTACCCAGGGTGGGTTAGGAACATAATGTGACTGCAGAACGTGGAGGGTTGTAAACACTGTCCTCAGTCATGGATATCTGAGAGATGGCGTCCTCATCCCGAGTTCCACGCTGCAAAATGACAACATTACTGACACTCAAACAAAAACCCTTCACTGTAGTACTTTACTACACATGTACATACTGTTCAGGACCTCTTGTGCAGAATACGAACATTCACATATGTAACTAACACACACTTTGCCTCTGTTTACCAACTCACATGCAGGCCTGTGTATGTTTGTCTATTTTGAAAGATCTGTCACACACACACAAACAAACAAACACACACAAGCACATAGGTGTTGGCTAATTGATATGCCTGCAGTAGGGTGTTTACTAATGTTCATACTAATCTGTAAAAAAATAAAATAAATAAACACTTGCTGGCAGACACTGAAACATCACTGCATTACACTATTCCAATGTTTCATGGAAGTATTATGTGTTTTAGGGTTTTCCTTTCTTTTTTGTTGTTTTTTAATCAATTTTTTTTTTTTTAATCCAAAGTCCTTGTGTTCATATTTTGCCTGTTGCTCCTGAGGTATGATACTATTATGCACAATGGGACTGTTAACTGAAGCATCATCTAGCTGTCACATACAGCTAGCCAAATCCCTCCCATTTTCGCAGCTACTAGAGGAAGTGATGTCATAGTGATGTTGCGCACTGTTCCATTGTAACATACTGGAACTCTATCCTGTACTAGACATAGGCGGCTGCCAGGGTAGCTCTTGTCGAAAATCCGTTGGCATCCTCGGTCAGCGAATAAGTTATGCCCTCCAAAATACGAGGATCATAACGTTGACGTTACAACTTTTTGCCTGAGACCAATATTACGGAATTTTGGCCATCCGTTCCTTAGAAAAGCAATGGTGAAAGTCGGCCTGTTTAGGAAGGAACCGAATTCTCTTCTGGGAGTCGGGGGGGTGGGGGGTGTGTAAGGCAGGGTCTACCCACCAGCTAGTTGGACAGCCTAGTAAGGTTAACATTCAAGGGGACAAACGAACTTTGATATTCTTTTCTATTCTAACACAAACACCGTAAGGTGCAGATAGTCCTAGAAGAGGATGGAACTGAGAGTCGGCAACAGATACAGGCTGGGGAGGAAGATTGGAAGCGGATCATTTGGAGACATTTACTTGGGTAAGTAGCCTACGAGTGAATATCATGTTTTACCGGAACAACATGTAACATTGTTTTGTGAACCTTGCTGAGTCGTCTACTCTCCTCACAGGGTGTCGGTTGGCTAACGTTGACAACTCAGCAAGGATGAAGCTGTTAACGTAGAGGGATGCTAGCCAGCTAGTTTTGGCAGATAACCGCCCTCCGTCCTGTCACACAGGCTAGCTGTGAATGTCACATCTTTCCTCTTGATATCAGACAGTAGATAAATATTGCAGACACAGGAACTACGAAGGGCATACTGTCCAAACCACTATCGTCAGAAAATAGAATTGAAAAATACTGTTTGTCTTTCGCCTGTCAACGTAAGGTGAAGTTACCATAATAATACTGGCCCCGGGGGTGAGAAGGGGGGCTGGCAGGTCTGTGGCTGTCTACATTTGGGAGCTGGGTTGTCTGGGATCACCCCGAAAACAATCCAACATCAAAGTCCTGGCTGCCTGATAGTCCTGGTATAGATCCATGACAGTAGTGTATTGTAATAGTGTATTGTAATGTAGTAGTGCAGGTTAACCTCGGTCTGAGTTGAGTGTCTGAGTCCCCCAGCACCGTGTTTGACAGCTGGCTGTCAGATGAGCTAGTATAGGCTCCCCTACATTCCCGGGCAGGGGGAGGCAGTGGCTTCTTCCATATCAAGGCACAGGTCCGGCAGCAGGGGCTGGAAAACTATGCAAGTCGGCACTGACTGATGTTTGTGAAAGTGTGGCATTTTCAGTCGGCCCAGTGTGATGTGTGTATTTAAGTGTGGCCCTGTAGGTCGGTCCAGTGGGCTGTGTTTGTGAAAGTGTGGCATTTTCAGTCGGCCCAGTGTGATGTGTGTATTTAAGTGTGGCCCTGTAGGTCGGTCCAGTGGGCTGTGTTTGTGAAAGTGTGGCATTTTCAGTCGGCCCAGTGTGATGTGTGTATTTAAGTGTGGCCCTGTAGGTCGGTCCAGTGGGCTGTGTTTGTGAAAGTGTGGCATTTTAAGTCATTCCAGTGTGACGTGTGTGCTTGAATGTGGCTCTGTAGGTTGGTCCTGTGGAATATGTGTGTATTAGTATGTCAAGTTGTACCAGTGTGATGTGTGTGTTCACGTGGGACATTTGAAGTCATTCCTCTGTGTGTGTGTGTGTGTGTGTGTGTGTGTGTGTGTGTGTGTGTGTGTGTGTGTTTAAGTGTGGCTCTGTAGGTAGGTCCAGTGTGTGTTGGAGTGTGGATCTTGGTCCAGTGAAATGTGTGTGTATGTGTGCTGGAGTGGTGTGAGTAGTTCCTGAGTGACCTTATGCAGTGAGTGATGAAGTCAGCTGAAATAACGTGACTGTGCCACTTCCTACTTCAGTGTCAGGTGCTTCCCAGTAACGTTCAGGCTGGATGTCAGTGGTGTGTGTGTGTGTGTGTGTGTGTGTGTGTGTGTGTGGTAATGTCTGGTGTGCATGTGTGTGTGCTCTATCCACTCTCACGTGTGTGGTTATGTCTGGTGTGTATAGGGGTTTTCTCTGCATCAGCTGTGTGTTTGTGTGTGTGTGTTTGTGTGTGTGTGTCTAGGTAAGTGTGTGAGATGGGAGCACCTGTGCAGGTCTGTGCTCTGACAAGTCACCAGGGGTAACCACGTGTTTGTGTGTGAGCGAGAGAGAGAGAGAGAGAGAGAGAGAGAGAGAGAGCAGGGACTCAACCACGGCCGGATCTAGAAGTGGGCAGGGGTGGGCAGTGCCCAGCCAAAATGTTATTCTGCCCACCCAATAGGTCAGTTGTGTTGGGTGCAATTACAGTCTGCTCATCACTTTTTTTTGGTACGCTCCACAAAAAGCGGCACAATACCGCACGATAGCGGTGTGCCGCGCCATAGAGTCACTGGTAGCAGTACTGTAACAGCCAGTAGCACTCTGACACCACTTGGAGCAGTGGTGGCCTGACGGTTAAGGTAACGGACTTGTGATTGCATGTTTAAATCCACCAACTGCCAGTAGTAGGTATGTTAGAGATTTCTGCCCGTCTGTCTAGTATCAACGAGAATTGCTGGTCACAGCAGAGGTGAGCATTAAAATGCAGAAGGTAGCGTCGAACACAAATTTTAAACGAGACTGAGCTCGCACCTCCCCGATCTCCGTAGTAGATGACACACAAGTCAGGTGTGGGGAGGAAGGGCGGGGGTTGTAGTCCTCTACTGTCTATAGTTGTAGTGGGGTGCACTGAGAGTTCAATTCAAGTCGAGTTTCTTGTTTTTTAGATTCACATTGAAACAAAACGAGTTGGCCCAAAGTGCTCCACAACACAAACATGAAAATGAAGTCAGCAAAATCTATATAATCTATATATAATACGGACAATGAAATAGAAATGAGGTTAATAATTAAATAAATGAAAGGTTGGCTTGACAGCGTCAAATAAACACATCAAAACTATCAGAACAAGGTAAAAATAGAGAGAAGAGATATGTCTTCAAATTGGATTTAAATATTGTACACTTTCGATGACAAGTTGAGTCGGGGAGCACCGGACAATGAATCTGCACAGACGTCAATGAACTTTTAACTAACCACGGCAAAGCAGCGTCACCAAGGAGGCGTTAGCTAGCCGCTTGCAGTTGTGTGACATAGTCACAATTTTTGACATCCTAACACATTTTTGGGAAGTCTGACACAATTTCTAACCATCAAGCAACATTTTCAGTGTTAGACTGCAAACGTCTGCAAACGTTTTCATAAAGTCGAATGCTAGTGCTACTGAGGTACCCTAAGCATGGTGCCGTCCACACACACACACACACACACACACACACACACACACACACACGGGTACCCTGAGCATGGTACCCCGAGCATGGTACCCAGTGCGTGTCCCCAGGTGCCGTTGTGATGGCTGCCCCCATCATACAGTGTGTATGTGTGTGTTTGTGTGACCTGCACTCTTTAAGCCCCCAACCACACACTCCCATCTCTACACTTATACAGGATGTTCATGGGTCAAACACACACTTCACACACACTGCTCTGCTCTCCTGTGACTCACTGTCGTATAGTGGGATTTCCCCCTCTTCTTACTGTGTACCCTCCCCCCCCCCCCCACACACACACACACACACACACACACACACTCGCTCCCTCTTTTTGTGACAGGGATCCCCATTACTGGGGCTTTGAAGGGGCTTATGTAACAGCGTACACGCACACAGACACACAGACACACACACACACTTACTGCCTGAGGGTAGGTTTGGACCTGCTCTGCTGATGTGTAAATACCAGAATGTTCCTCCTTTTCTGGAGCCTCACTTCTAGAACAGCAGCTTCCTGTATGGTGTTCTGCTTAAAGAACAGCAGCTTCCTGTATGGTGTTTCGGTTCTAGAACAACAGCTTCCTTTACTGGTGATCCACTTAAAGAACAAAATTTTTTTAGTGGTGTTACGCTTAAAGAACAACGGCTTCTTTTACTGGTGATCCACTTCAACAACAACAGCTTCCTTTACTGCTGTTCTGCTGAAGATCAGCTTCCTCTTTTGATCATTTGTTTCAGGAGCAACAGGTTTCTTTATTGGTGTTCCTCTTGAACTGGTGGTTTCCTTTAGGCTCCTTTAGGGAGCTGGCTCCTATTGTGGTGTTCTCAGTGTAGAGGTGGTTCCTTTGTGGTAGGTGCTAGATTGGCTCAGCCGGACAGACGGGGCGGTCGTTGTGAACGTTCAATTCAGCTGCCGATTTTTGCGTTGTTATCCACCCAACAACGCTCTAGCTTCGCCTCAGCTGATGTTCTAATCAGAGCTGTTAGGTCAAGTGAGGTGCATAACAACGCAACACAGCGAGCACCCCCCTGTCTGTCCGACTAATCCAGTCTCAGTTCTCTGTGGAGAGGTGCTTCCCTCGTGGGCTTCTCTGTGTAGGAGCTCCACATGGCTGCCTCTAAGGGAATGCTTCTCTGTGGAGTTCCATGTAGGGTAGCGCTGGGGAACCACCCTCTTAGGGAATGGTTCTCCATGGAATAGCGTGAGGAACCACCCTCTTAGGGATCGGTTCTCCATGGAATAGCGTGAGGAACCACCCTCTTAGGGAACGGTTCTCCATGGAATAGCGTGAGGAACCACCCAATTAGGGAACGGTTCCCTATGGAGTTCCATGTAGAGTAGGGTGAGGAACCACCCTCTTGCGGAACCACACTCTGGGGTTGCATCAGGGAACCAATCCATCCTGTTACTGAAACATGTGCAGTAGAGGACATGTAGATTGTGTGTGTGTGTGTGTATGCAGTGGAGGACATGTAAATTGTGTGTGTGTGCAGTGGAGGACATGTTGACTGAATGTGTGTGTATGTGTGTTGCCTATCTCTGCAGTGGTAAAAGGGAGATGTTGGTGTGTGTGCGCGTGCAGTGGAGGACATGTTGACTGAATTTGTGTGTTTGTGTTGCCTGTCTCTGCAGACACACACACACACACACACAGCGGCAGTGTGGGAAAAGTATGGCCTGTTGACTTGCATGTCCTCATGTGACTGACATGTTCTGCTGTTTGAGAAGACAGCTTGAAATGTGATTAGTTTTCTGATTGGCTAATGAGCATCTCTTAGGTATTGAGTGTTGTGATTGGCTAACGAGCGTCTTGTTCCGCCCACAGGCACAGACATCTCGGTCGGAGAGGAAGTGGCCATCAAGCTGGAATGTGTGAAGACCAAACACCCCCAACTACACATAGAGAGCAAGATCTACAAGATGATGCAGGGTGGAGGTGAGTGTGTGTGTGTGTGTGTGTGTGTGTGAAGACCAAACACCCCCAACTACACATAGAGAGCAAGATCTACAAGATGATGCAGGGTGGAGGTGAGTGTGTGTGTGTGTGTGTGTGTGTGTGTGTGTGTGTGTGTGTGTGTGTGTGTGTGTGAGGACCAAACACCCCTAACTACACATTGAGAGCAAGATCTACAAGATGATGCAGGGTGGTCGGGTGTATATGTGTGCGCGTGCGGGCGGGTGTGTGTGTGTGTGTGTGAAGACCAAACACCCCCAACTCAACATGGAGAGCAAAATCTTCAAGATGATGAAGGGTGGAGGGTTGTGTAATGGGTACACTGTGTGTGTACGTGTGAGTGTGTTGTAACTGGCATCCCCACTATAAAGTGTTGTGGAGTGGAGGGAGACTATATTATGTGTTTGTGTGCGTGTGTGTGTGCGTGTGTGTGTGTGTGTGTAAATGCTTGTGTAGAGAGTAGGATCTCGGGCACTATTTAGCATCCCAAACTGAGCAGATGTGTATTATGAAGGCAGTTTCCCCTTGTGTGTATGTCTGTGTTTGCTTGTGTTAACCCTGGGAATTGCTCATCCTTTGACGTAAGTGAAGTGTGTGTGTGTGTGAATAAAGTGACTTCCTGCCATCAGTGAGCATCTCCAGGGGCATCACGCAGGCGAGCATGCTCACTTCCCAGAGGAAGTACAGCCATATACGGTCAGACAGGAAGTGACCCGGCCTTACCTCATTGCAGAGTGCGTCGCTAAGCCGTTGGTGCTGAACTAGAGTTCTACTAAACCTGCGTCCCAATACAACACCGCTGGAGGTTCCTTTGACCCAGTAGGACCCACCTCTAGGTTCTGTAGTTTTAAATAGATATAAAAGGCTGTAGCTGAGGTAGGGAGACTTTTGGCTTGGGACTTGGGGCCATTGCAACTGTTCTCCAGCTGACTAATAAACCTTGTCTCTGACTAGAACTCTTCTCCATTAGGGTTGAGAACCTCATCTCTCTCACTAGAACTCTTCTCCATTAGGGTAGAGAACCTCGTCTCTTTGACTAGAACTCTTCCCCATTAGACTACAGAACCTAGTTTCTCTTACTAGAACTCTTCTCCATTATATTAGAGAACCTCGTCTCTCTGACTAGAACTGTTCTCCATTAGACTAGAGAACCTCGTCTCTCTGACTAGAACTGTTCTCCATTAGACTAGAGAACCTCGTCTCTCTGACTAGAACTGAAGCACCTTAAGTGCCTTGAAGGCCTTGAGGAAACCATAATGGCTAAGCTCATGTGGGTCTGTTAGAGTTAGCACTAAAGACTGCTCATGACCTCCATACGATAACACTGCTAGAGTTAGCGGTAAGCATAATGGTAATGGTCATGTGTCTGCTAGTGTTACCGCTAAAGACTGCTCATGACCTCCATACAATAACACTGCTAGAATTAGCGCTAAAGGCTATTCATGACCTCTATGTGGTAACACTGCTAGCGTTAGCGCTGAAGGCTGTTCATGACCTCCATACGATAGCACTGCTAGAGTTAGCGCTAAAGAGTGCTCATAACCTCCATACGGTGAAACAAGTGCACATTATGTGGCTAATGCTAAGCCCTCTATACACACTGCAGCCTTCAGCTTCCACAGAAGGAGGGGCTGTCAGGTGCCGCCTTCTGCTCTAAAAGTCTTAGTGAAAGTGTGTGTGTGTTTTAGTGGGTATTCCCACTATGAAGTGGTGCGCAGCGGAAGGGGACTATTAAGTGTGTGTGTGTGTGTGTGTGTGTGTGTTGCAGTGGGAATCACCACGATAAAGTGGTGTGGGGCAGAGGGGGACTATAATGTGTGTGTGTGTGTTTGTGTGTTTCAGTGGGCATCCCCACAATAAAGTGGTGTGGGACAGAGGGGGACTATAATGTGTGTGTTTGTGTGTTTTAGTGGGCATCCCCACGTTAAAGTGGTGTGGAGCAGAAGGGGACTATAATGTGTGTGTGTGTGTGTGTTGCAGTGGGTTGCTTGCTTGTTAGCCTTCTAGCTATGATTGCTATACTCAACAATAATTCGGTCTTGGCTTTGCAACAAAACTTTTGCCAAAAGTTTAGTTATTATTGATTTCCATAATTTTTGTTAATGTTGAGCCCTGTAATTAGCCAACAGAATGTTAGTTTCAACATTTGCAGTTTGCATAGTTTAACTATAGTTTGGCGTAGTTAACCAGTTATAACTGAATGTGTAACAAGCATACTGTACAATTCGATGCAGTAACCAAGGAATCGTTTTCTCTCTAAAAGATTAATATAGCGTCTAATGACAGACATTTGGCATGTAAGGGCATGTTAATTTAAAATTGCAATTTATGGATGTTTTGTATAGGAGTTTTTGTAGCCTACATTTTGATGTTAATTTCAATTGCTCTTCAGAAATATTTCGGAGCATCCTCTGCCACTATATTATTTGTTGTATTTATATATGTAATTGTATATATTTTTGCCAGTATGTTTATAGAGTATTTCATTGTATTTTTTGTCCATGATAACGTATACTATTTTGAAAGTTCTGATAATGAGAATCATTATATGGTCATAATAAAACCAAAAAAAACAAATAAAAATCAGCTTTTTTTGTCCTTTGTCCGCCGTGACTATAATGTGTGTGTGTGTGTGTGTGTGTGTGTGTGTGTGTGTGTGTGTGTGTGTGTGTGTGTGTGTGTGTGTTTCAGTGGGTATCCCCACGATAAAGTGGTGTGGGAGGTGGGGCTCAGAGGGGGGCTCGCCCGGAGAGTAATTCAATGTAGGATCGAAGCTACTATAGTGTGTGTGTGTCTGTGTGTTTCAGTGGGCATCCCCACGATAAAGTGGTGTAGGGCAGAAGGGGACTATAATGTGTGTGTGTGTGTGTGTTTCAGTGGGTATCCCCACGATAAAATGTTGTGGAGCAGAAGGGAACTATAATGTGTGTGTGCGTGTGTGTGTGTGTGTTGCAGTGGGCATCCCCACGATAAAGTGGTGTGGAGCAGAGGGCGACTATAATGTGATGGTGATGGAGCTACTGGGGCCGAGTCTAGAGGACCTCTTCAACTTCTGCTCCCGCAAGTTCAGCCTCAAGACTGTCCTGCTCCTCGCGGACCAGATGGTAGGAAACCTTTATCCTAACCCTTATACACCACAACCAAGTGAAGAGCAGCAACTGAAAACATCTTCCAGCGCGCGCACACACACACACACACAC
>CM050216.1:10473438-10478438 GCA_027475355.1 Coilia nasus | reverse complement strand
AATCTAAGATCTTTGGTGAAAGTCATCATAGTTTGTGTAGTATAGACCCAGCTCCCAACCCAACTTTGAGAATAGATTAACGGCGATATTTTTTTTATCGCGCGATAAGAGTCTCGCGTTAACGCAGCACGTTAACGCCGATAACGGCCCGCCTCTAATACATACACAAACGCATACATACATACATACACACACTCACACACACGCATACATACATACATACATACACACACTCGCACACACGCATACATACATACATACATACATACATACATACATACATACACACACTCACACACACGCATACATACATACACACACGCATACATACATACATACATACACACACTCTCACACGCATACATACATACACACACGCATACATACATACACACACGCATACATACATACATACATACATACACTCACACACACGCATACATACATACACACATGAGAAATGGCAAGCACATATACATGCAGACATCCCCTGAGGCATATACATGTACACACACACAGCCCCTCACACATGTACGCATACACACACAGACACCCTCAGACGAATACATGTACACATATATACACACACACACACACACACACACACACACACACATCCCCTCAGATATGTACATATACACACACACAGTCACCCTCAGACGTATACATGTACACATATATATACACACACACACACACACACACACACACACACATCCCCTCAGATATGTACATATACACACACACAGACACCCTCAGACGTATCCATGTACACATATATACACACACACACATACACACACACACACACATCCCCTCAGATATGTACATGTACACACACACAGACACCCTCAGACGTATACATGTACACATATACACACACACACACACACACACACACACACATCCCCTCAGATATGTACATATACACACACACAGACACCTTCAGACGTATCCATGTACACATATATGTACACACACCCCCTCAGACATGTACATGTACACATAGATACACACACACACACATCCCCTCACATATGTACACACACACACACACCCTCAGACATGTACACATACACAAACACACAAGTAAGAAAGGGTGAAGCAGAGAAATTTCACCCTTGCTGTGTTTGTCACTCCACCCCCTCCTTTCTTCTCTCTTTTTCTCCCCCTCTCACTCTATCCCTCCCCTCATCCGCTAACTACCCCATTCTCCTAACCTCCCTCTACCTACCCCTAACTACCCTCTACCCCCCCCTCCCCCTAACTACCCTCTATCCCTCCACCTCACCCCTAACTACCCCACCTATCCCATCTCCCCCACCTCCCCTCTAACTACCCCACCTATTCTATCTCTCCCCCCCCAACTACCCTCTATCCCCCCACCTCCCCCCTAACTACCCCACCTATCCTATATCCCCCCCCCCCACCTCCTCCCTAACTACCCCATCTATCCTATATCCCTCCCCCCACCTCCTCCCTAACTACCCCATCTATCCGATCTCCCCCTAACTACACCACCTTATCCTATCTGCCCCCCAGCGAACACGTCGTCCCCGCGGCCTGTGACGGGTGCTGAGCGGGAGCGGAAGGTGAGCATGCGTCTGCACCGCGGAGCTCCAGTCAACGTGTCCTCCTCCGACCTCACGGCCCGCCAGGACACCTCACGCATGTCCACCTCTCAGGTACCCGCCTCCAGCCCCGCCCCTAACCACGACCCCGCCACCTCACGCATGTCCACCTCTCAGGTACCCACCTCCAGCCCCGCCCCCAACCACGCCCCCTCAACATCACGCGCATCCACCTCTCAGGTACCCAACCCTGCCCATAACCCCGCCCCCAGTGCCTCATTTTACTCCGCCAAACAGGACACCTCATTCATGTCCACCTCTCGGGTGTCCACACCCGGCCCCGCCCCTAATCACGCCCCCACCACATCACCCCCGAATCAAAGCCAACAATAAACACTCCGCCTGCTCAACCAGCCAATCCTGTGTGCCGGACTAGTTTTTGCCAGTGTGCGCTTTGATTTGTTGGGTGTTTGTGTGTCTGTGTGTGTGCTGGGGCCAAAGGTTTCTGCATGCAGCCCTAACCTTACTCTAAACTACTGCTTTGAAGGTGTGTGTGTATTCACCTTATTCTGGAAGAGACCACGGGCGTCAAAACATTCTTCCGGTTGGTTCAGTATTTCCGGTTGAACAACGCTGTCTATTGCAGTCGATAACATTGGCACAGTAGTACAAAGATGTCGAGCTTGAATTGTTCGGTGAGGGGGCTACCATTAACTACATAAAAAAACATGGCTGTACATGGAACAACCCTGTTATTGTCCACGGGGACAGGGCATAATGTTGTTTGGCCGGTTTATAATCTGTTGTCTGCCATCCAGCGATGAGGAAGTTATTTTTATCCCCGGTGCGGGTCTATCTTCACTCATGCAACTCAACTGATGTTACTTGAAATCTAGCGATCTAAAACATCGGCAGATATATCTAGTATTTAAGTAAGCTATGAAATCAGACTACTGCTCCACGCTTCTACATGTAATGTTTTTGAAGGTCGCTGAATATCGTCCTATTTCATAGGATCTGCACACAAAACAATTATATTAACACGTGAGAATGATGGCACAAGAAGAGGGTGCAACGAGTGGTGAGTGGCTTGCTGTCAGCACAGGCAGGTAGCAAGTGGTGTATGTGTATGAAATAGCACGGCAGACTCTTTTGTTTTTTTAGCATCTCAATCAGCGTTGCCAAAGGTGAAATTATTGTATTCATGGCTTGCAGAAGCTAAATGGAAAATGTTGCTGGAAAGCAGTAGCTTTCGGTCTGCATAGCTAGGGAAGTTACAAATACAATGTCAATTTCCATGAATGTGTCTTTTTTTTCTGACAAATCGCCGCCTGCCTCAGCCCACCGCTACATCATCCAGTCTCTCAGTGGAATTCATTAACCTCAGGTGGCGAAGTACAATCTCTCCATCCGACCTTATAATCTTGTTTTTGTGTCTTTTTAAGTTAGCTTATCCATCTAAATTTGCAGGGTTTTCTGACGTAGCTGACTTGCTGTAGCTATAGACATCCTATACATATGTATAGGATGTCTATGGCTGTGGCAAGCCGGCCGGAAGTTGTAAACCAACGCGGAAGATTTTCACCTTTGAAAATGGGCGTGTCAGAATAAGGTGAATACTCTGTGTCTCTCAGAGAGGATTGAGTGTGTGCTTGTGTGTGGCAGTGAGGAGTGTGTAAGTGTGGGTTTGAGGCTGTGTGCCTTTAGCGCTGTCTCAAATGATTATTTTTTGAATGATTAATCAAGAGATTTTTTTTTTTTTTTTACTTTTTTTAATTGGTGGTTATTGTCTCATTACTTAATTATTAACAATTTACACACATCTAATTTCAGTAAGGGTCATATCTCTATTTAAGACTTCTAGTTGAAGTAAAATGATGCCAGATGTACAGATGGTTAGCTTTCCCGATTCTCAGTTCTCAGAAGGAATCTCGTGAGGTTCTCGTGAGGATTACGAGATAATAGCACTTTTACAGTCAACTAAATACTGCAAGTCTTGCTGTGGGTGGGTCAACCTCGGAAGTGAGATCTTTACTTCAGCGTAAACCTTTGTGGTCCTATGCTGTCCCTAGCGGCGGCAGTGCTAAACACTTCTCGCGACTGCAGGAATCTCGACTTGTGAGAATTAAATGAGCATTGGGAAAGCTAGCCATCTGTAGGCTATCAATCCAACATCAAAATAGGGAGGAATACAAAAATAAAAACTGTACAGCAGGTGCAAGTAGTAGTTCAACAGTAGTGGGTAAAACTATGAATAAGCTCTGGTTTAACATCCAAGTTGCAATGTAATTTTAAGTGCAATTTTAACAACATGTGAAATCAGATGTATCAAATACATCCAACAGTAAAACCTAAGTAATAATGCATTAAGGGGTACTGTTTAACATGGGGCGGGCGGTCTCGATGTAAACAGGATCGGCGTGAGTGGAGGAACACAATCACAGTACCAACGTGCCTTGTCTCAGATCCACTTGGGTTTGGTAGCCTGCTGGGTGTTTAGTTTTCCACTAACCAGAGATATTCTCAGAGGAAAGAGCTCTGCAACTTTGAATTTGTGAGCCAACAAGAATAAAATTCATAACATACTGTTTGTGTAAGAGCTGCCTTTTGTCTGAGGAATACACTTAGCTTTTGCTAATCTTTCAGTTAACCAATGCATCAGAAGAGTAGTACTGTTGTTTGTAGCGTGCTAACTTTCTTAATGCCACCAATGTAGACTATTTGTAAAATAAATTTACTCGCATGTCAATGTACATAGTACACACTGTACATACACTCTTATTTAAAAGTTAATAAGGTCAGTCAGTTAGCTGTGTTGACCTGTTATGTGAAATGTCTCTTTTAGCAAGCTAACCGGAATTTAAATATTAGCAACTAAAGCTAGCCCACAATATCTGGGATACTGCAGGCACATTCTGTTGCTAATGCATGTATTCTGAACATGAATCTGTTATGTAAATGCATTTATTTGAAACAGTTCTGCTCATTAAATAGTGTGATGCCCTGTGAACTTCAATCAATGTGAACACAAAGTCTAAAGTACTTTGGACACAGAAGGAGCACAGAAAAGCAAATTTCACGCAGTCAACAGGACGTTTACGTTACAGACATCCCAACCTGCAGAAACTCATTTCAGAGAGGTCAGCAAGATTTCGACATGTCCACAAATTGACATAAACGATGACATCGACTACGTCGACAAATCGTCCCAGCCCTATGTGCCTTGCCTTGCAGATTGTGTGTGTGTGGGGCAATGAGTAGAGTGTGTGTGGTGCAATGAGTGTGTTGTGTGTTTTTGGCTGTGTGTGTTTCCCTTGAAGCTTTCTGACTTGAAGCAGGTGTCTGTCGATGTCTTGCATTATAATGCTGTGTGTGAGAGAGAGGATGTTTGTCTTTGTATGACCATGTGTGTGTGAGAGAGAGTTGGGA
>CM050216.1:10460938-10463438 GCA_027475355.1 Coilia nasus | reverse complement strand
ACACACACAGCCGCATATAGCCTCTGAGCTATCTCAAGAGCTCTCTGTGGGGGGTGAGGGCAGAGTGTGTCTGATCATGGTGAGAGTGGATGGGGTGGGGAGGGGGTCATAAGGATTTCTCTTTCACATGTCTGGACACTAGAAGCTGTATGATTTTGGCAGCAGGACTTCGCAAACACCCACATGCACATAAACACTGCTAGCAGCACGAGTCCAATGGCGCTGGAGAACCTCTCTCTCGCACACACACACACACACACACGTACCTGCGCCGGGCGGTCCCACGACCACAGCGATGGCCTCCAAGAGCAGCACGAGTCCGATGGCGCTGGAGAACCCCTCTCTCTCACAGACACACACACACACACACACGTACCTGTGTACACACACACACACACACACACACACACACACACACACACACACACACACACACACACACACACGTACCTGCACCAGGCGGTCCCACGAGCACAGCGATGGCCTCCAAGAGCAGCACGAGTCCGATGGCGCTGGAGAAGCGCTCTCTCACACACACACACACACACACACACACACACACACACACACGCACACACACATACCTGCACCAGGCGGTCCCACGAGCACGGCGATGGCCTCCACGAGCAGCACGAGTCCGATGGCGCTGGAGAAGCGCTCGGTGCCCACGATGGTCATCAGCACCTCAAACTGCAGCGCGCCCACCATGCCGTAGGAGATGCCGAAGAAGATGCAGAAGATGACCAGCTGGTCGTAGTCCTGCGCGAAGGAGCCCAGCAGGTCGGTGGTGCCGTTGAAGATCATGGCGAAGCTGAAGAGGTAGACGCAGCGCGGCCGCACCCACTTGAGGCCCGCGATCACGCCGCACGTGGGCCGGGCGAAGATGTCGATGAAGCCCAGGATGGTGAGCAGCAGCGCCGCCTTGGTGTCGGGCGTGCCCATGCTCTTGGCGCGGCTCACCACGAACACGGGCGGCACAAACAGCCCCAGCACCATGATGGCCGCCGCCAGCGTGTAGATCACGAAGCCGCGGTCACGACACACGCTGAAGTCCAGCAGCTTGGCCTTCGGAGTCGAGCCCTTGTTCTCCTCCTTCTTCTCCTCCTCCACACACTTCTCCTGCACACACGGAAAAGTACAGGCTTTAGGATTATTATTATGTATTAGTTATAGTATCCTGCACACACACAACTACAGACTTTAGGATTATTATTATGTATTAGTTATAGTATCCTGCACACACACACAACTACAGACTTTAGGATTATTATTATGTATTAGTTATAGTATCCTGCACACACACACAACTACAGGCTTTAGGATTATTATTATGTATTAGTTATAGTATCCTGCACACACACAACTACAGACTTTAGGATTATTATTATGTATTACTTATAGTATCCTGCACACACACAACTACAGACTTTAGGATTATTATTATGTATTAGTTATAGTATCCTGCACACACACACAACTACAGGCTTTAGGATTATTACTATGTATTAGTTATAGTATCCTGCACACACACAACTACAGGCTTTAGGATTATTATTATGTATTAGTTATAGTATCCTGCGCACACACAACTACAGGCTTTAGGATTATTATTATGTATTAGTTATAGTATCCTGTGCACATGGAAAATTACAGGCTTTAGGATTAGTTTTATATATTAGTTATAGTACCCTGCGCATATGTGCAATTACAGGTTTTAGGATTAGTATTATATATTAGTTACAGTATAGTTACAGTAGTAAATATTAATATTGATATATTATAGTATCCTCTGTACAGGTACAGTCACAGTGTTTAGTATTAATGTTTATATATTAATTATAGTATCCTGCAGACACACACAGTTAAAGGGTTTAGGATTAATATTTATATATTTGTGATAGTATCCTGCAGACACGTCCAGTTATTGTAAAAGTATTGATATTTATATATTAGTTATAGTATCCTGTGTACAGGCATGATTACAGTCTTCAACAGATGCATACATCTGCTTTTATAAGTTCATACAGTACTTTTCATAGTTTTTGTTACGGAAAATCATGTTAAGGCTATATGAATGTTGTTATATAAATTATGTTGTGGCTGTATGAATGCTGTTATATCAGGCATGTTGAGGCTGTATGAATAGTCCTATATCATTCATGTTAAAGCTGTATTAATGATGTTATGTCAATCATGTTGAGTCTTTATGAATGCTGTTATGTTATGCATGTTGAGGCTGTATGACTAATCCTATGTCAATCATATTGAGGCTATGTGAATGCTGTCCAACCTGGTCAGCGCCCTTCCTCTTGGGGGCGGTCAAGGGTCGCATGAGGGCCCCACAGACGCAGCAGTTGAGCAGGAGCCCCCCCAGGATGAGGAAGCCCCCCCTCCAGCCATACTGGTAGCTGAGCATCTGGCCCAGGGGGGAGAGGCAGCACAGCGCCACGGGGCTCCCCGCAGCCGCCAGCCCGTTCGCTAGGGGGCGCTTCTCGTTAAA
>CM050216.1:10453438-10458438 GCA_027475355.1 Coilia nasus | reverse complement strand
GAGAGGAACTATAATAGATAGGGACAGGAGAGGAACTATGAGAGATAGGGACAGGAGAGGAACTATGAGAGATAGGGACAGGAGAGGAACTATAATAGATAGGGACAAGAGAGGAACTATGAGAGATAGGGACAGGAGAGGAACTATGAGAGATAGGGACAGGAGAGGAACTATGAGAGATAGGGACAGGAGAGGAACTATAATAGATAGGGACAAGAGAGGAACTATGAGAGATAGGGACAGGAGAGGAACTATGAGAGATAGGGACAGGAGAGGAACTATAATAGATAGGGACAGGAGAGGAACTATGAGAGATAGGGACAGGAGAGGAACTATGAGAGATAGGGACAGGAGAGGAACTATGAGAGATAGGGACAGGAGAGGAACTATAATAGATAGGGACAAGAGAGGAACTATGAGAGATAGGGACAGGAGAGGAACTATAATAGATAGGGACAGGAGAGGAACTATGAGAGATAGGGACAGGAGAGGAACTATGACAGATAGGGACAGGAGAGGAACTATGAGAGATAGGGACAGGAGAGGAACTATGAGAGATAGGGACAGGAGAGGAACTATGAGAGATAGGGACAGGAGAGGAACTATGAGAGATAGGGATAGTAGAGGAACTATGAGAGATAGGGATAGTAGAGGAACTATGAGAGTAACTATGAAATGAGGACAGGAGTGGACTTGTTGCATGTGTGTAAGGCAGTGAAGTGCAATAAATAAGTAAATAAGACAGTAAATGTGTATGTTTGGTGTTACTGTTACATGAGTCAGTGAATGCACTGGGCTCCAGAGTGCCCCCTGTTGTGGTCTGGTGTATAAGGCAGAGAATGAGCATATCTGGTGTATAGTTGGTGTATAAGTGAATGTGAATGTGCTCGACTGTAGTGTCCTCTACTGGTGCTGTACAGCATTGTTTGGTATATAAGTTAATGTGAATGCGCATGTCTGGTGTATAATTCATGTATGAGTGAATATGAATGCGCTGTGCTCCAGAGCGCCCCCTACCGGTGCCGTAGAGCATGGCGAGCACGATGGAGGAGATCCATGCGGTGTCGCTGTAGCCGATGTGGAACTCCTTGATGAGCTCCTTGAAGAAGACGCTGACGGCCTTGGGGAAGGCGTAGGAGAAGCCCGTGATGACGAAGCAGCCGAACAGCACGGCCCAGCCCCACCCCCCGTCTGGTGCCTTCACACCGCTCGGACCCGAGTCTGGAGCCACTCCTCCCATGATGCTCAGCGGCGCGGGTCACCTGATCCTGGGGGAGGGGTGGGTTACAGGGCAGAGAGAGACACTCAGAACTCAACAAGTGACAGCAGCAGGGCCTTCTAAGCACAGAGAAGGATCATTACCATGTCACTATGGAGACAGAACACCAGCATGTCACTATGGAGACAGAACACCTGCATGTTACTATGGAGATGGAACGCTAGCATAGAGAAGGATCATTAACATGTCACTATGGAGACGGAACACCAGCATAGAGGATCATTAACATGTCACTATGGAGACGGAACACCTGCATCGAAGGGTCTCCTCAGCATAAAGACATCCCTGAGAGTGTTTAGTGAATGTTTAGTTAGAGTGTTTAGTGAAAGTGTTTAGAGGGAGTGTTTAGTGAGTGTTTCGTGGGAGAGTGTTTACTGAGAGTGTTTAGTCATACAGTGTACGAGGAGAGAGAGCCGGAGAGAGAGAGAGAGAGAGAGAGAGAGAGAGAGAGAGAGAGAGAGAGAGAGAGAGAGAGAGAGAGAGAGAGTGTGTGTGTGTGTGTTAGACACAGAGGGAGCATCTGATGTAAGTCTTGTCCAGAGGATTATGTGTGCACATGCGTGTGCCTGTACACTGACCCAGATTACTCCTATACTTCCTTACACTGTTCTATACGTACTTACACTGCTCTATACTTACTTACACTGCTCTATACGTACTTACACTGCTCTATACTTCCTTACACTGCTCTATACTTACTTATACTGCTTTATACTCATTTACACTGCTTTATACTCACTTACACTGCTCTATACTCACTTACACTGCTTTATACGTACTTATAGTGCTCTACACTTACTTACACTGCTCTGTACTCACTTACACTGCTCTGTACTCACACTGCTCTGTACTCACTTACACTGCTCTGTACTTACTTACACTGCTCTATACTAATTTACACTGCTATACGTACTTACACTGCTCTGTACTCACTTACACTGCTCTATACTCACTTACACTGCTCTGTACTTACTTATACTGCTCTTCCCACTCTTCACCTCAGCCTGGGCCTGGACCAGCCTTACCAGACCCCACACCATCACTCTCTCTATTATCACTCTCTCCACATCTCTCTCTCCTCACCATCACTCTCTCTACACCATCACTCTCTTCACCATCACTCTCTCCACACCTCTCTCTTCACCATCACTCTCTCTACATCTCTCTCCTCACCATCACTCTCTCCACATCTCTCTTTCTCCACATCTCTCTTCACCATCACTCTCTCTACAGCTCTCTGTCCATCATCACTCTCTTTTTATATATTACTCTCTTATTCTTTCCATCCTCGCAAACCCCCATGCCATTACTCCATCTTTACACATATACATCTCTTATTCTGTTCATCTTAATGAAATGACACCATCTCTGTCTTTTTGCACACACCTATCTTATTCTGTCCATCTTCATGTGAGGACACCACCTCTCTTGGATTCTTTTATGTTGTCCATTCAGGTCAAGGGACACACCATTCTCTTTTCTACCTCTAATTCTCTAATTCGGTCTCTAATCTCAGTCTAAGATAGCCATCACTCTCTTCTCACCTCTAATTAGCTTATTTGCTCCATTTTAGACTAAAAATACAATTCCTCCCTCCCTTCACCTCTGATTCACTCTATTATTCACTTTCTCTTTCAAATACTCTTACTCTGTCTATTCCAGTATCCAATACATCACTCTCTCTTTCAGTTCTAATGCTCTTATTCTGTCCATCTGACTCTAAGGATACCATCACTCTCACTCTCTCTTTCACTAATTGTCTTATTCTGTACATCTCAGCCTCACATGATCTCTAACGCCACCGCCTAATCCCCCCCACCTCCTCCCTCCCCGATTAACGGTGATGTGAGGCACCCATAGAACTGCCTTGCGCCTTACAATATGGGCAGGTGTCTGCTCTACACAAACACAAACTCTGATTAACTACAGCTGCTTGTTTAAGATTGGCACATCAAGCTCTGGAGCTCTGTTTGGCGTTTCAGTTCAGCTCCATCAGCCAGCAACGACAATCCAGTGGCAGATGGCGCGAGGTTAAGTATACTTACTCTCTGAGGCGAGAGGATGCTCAGCCTTCCCGCCAAGACCCGGTGGCCTACGTGCTGAACGTGACTAACTTTCTTCAGGACAGCCAGAAAAAAACGCTTGCCTGCACTACTGCGATGTTTTACTGACAGAGTTTGGAATCTTGTTTTTTTAGGAAACATTATTGTGAGAGACATAATAAGTCAGACAGCCCACGGCGACATTTACTCGCATGTAGTGACCGTGACGTAGGCAACAGCAGATGTACCAGATGAGTGAGCGCGCCTGTCATCTTCTGTCCATCACCTGCAGGCGCCTCTACCGGGACAAAATACCCAACCCAATCTCATCTCAGGACCCCCTGCCGGGGCAGGCACACAAGCCAGACTCATCCCAGGCGATTGGGTGGGCACACACCACAAAGCGATTGCAACCCAAACATGATCAAATTAATGCAGATGATAAACCGCCTCTTAAAAAATTGAAAGGTTATGTCAAAGCAGGTGATGGAGAGTGTTGAAAAGTACACGATATAACAAACATTAAAGAAAAGATAAGTGACATTTATTTATACCCGGCCCTCATCAAACTGCATAGATGTATAGACAAACAATACATCCAGATTGTCATTTGCATTTGATTTTTCATCTGCAAACTCAGGAGTGGTGAACTAGTCAAACACCAAAAAAAGCCCAAGACAAAGTTTGAAATGCAGAAAAACTGTCCTTATGTAGCAAGAGGCTTAATCCAAACTAGACTATGTACTTGAGTTTATTCCGCCAAGCATCTGAGGATGCCCTACCTGTGTGATGTGCAGCTGTCAGCTCCTCCGAGGCTCGCGCGTCTGGACCATACTTAGTACTCATGCGCTCTCCCTTGGAGCCCGCGCGGACGACACGCCACGCACTTAAAGCCCTTCTATAAATGATGATTCACCTGCCCACGAGGGTGAGGAGGAGATTAGGCTACGTGCGCTCTCTGGGATGCCCCGAGCTACGTGCGCTCTGAGCTGCCCGCCCTCTCCAGTCACACGCGCGGCATGCGTCCAATTCTTTTTGGGATAGAGTTTCTTCTGCCCAGGAACACCTTGCCCAGCGGAACGGACGTTGTGGCGAGTTTGGCATGAGTGTAACATCGCTGGCCAGCGCCCAGCACGCGGTAGCCCGGTTGCCCCAAGGACACAAAGGACACCAGATAGCGGCACGCGCATGCGGTTCTGATGTAATCCATTCATGAACAGGCGGATACACACACGCAACTTTCCACAACAGATCGACTACAGACAAACACAAAATTACACATTTACAAATGTAATGTGTGAAAATGCCAAGTCCCCCAAATTCAACAATTCTCAACTGTGCCCAAAGCTATATTTATAACGGAGCTCCTTTCTGTAAGTTCTGCAAGTTATAAGTCGATGAGCCTGCACTGAGCAACCGAACTTCCTCTTATCTCCGACCACTTTGCCTACTGCGAGGACACCTTAATTGACAGTTCTTTTGAGAGTGAGCCAGGAGCGTCGCCAGACATATTTTACTGGGGCACGTGCCCCAGTATTGGTCTGTAGTGCCCCAGTATAAATTTCACCAGTTAAAAAAAACACTTTCGACTTTTAGGTCTACATAATCTACAGAATGCGCACATAGCTACTTAATTTTGCAACTCATTGCTACTTTATTCACTCCATAAACAATGTGCA
>CM050216.1:10423438-10438438 GCA_027475355.1 Coilia nasus | reverse complement strand
ATTATTTTACAGGATAAATGCGTTATTACATATAGATATTATTACACTTCAGTACTACAGCTGCTGATCAGCAATATCCAGCCACCATGTCACAAACTGATTATCAAATATTTTAGTAACATCCTAGCTACCATTACAAACTCTTCAACATCCAATAAGACTGACTCGCCGTCTTACATCACTAATCAATAATCAATAATCAATGATTTACACACATTAAAATAGTAATCAATATTCAGTCATCAATATGACTGAGACAGCAAATTACATTATTGATCAACAATCAGTAATCGATAATGCTGACTCACCACGTTGATTCCTCCAGCGTTGTGCACAGAACACACAGTGCCAACGAAGGCCATTCCCAGAACACCCCCAGGGTACACCTCCGACCGCCCCCTACACACACACACACACACACACACACACACACACACACACACACACAGTGCTCAGGTTGGTCTATGTGTGCATGTGTTTTGAAGTGTGTGGGTGCTATCACTTACACTAGCAGCTGTGATACATCACAGCAGCTTTGTGTGTGCATGTGTGTGTGTGTGTGTGTGTGTGTGTGTGTGTTTGTGTGTGTGTGCCTCACACTAGTAGCTGTGCTACGTCATGTCTGCGTTTGGGCAGCAGCTCTGTGTGTGTATGTGTGTGTGTGTGCGCGTGTGTGTGTGCGTATGTGTGAGAGAGACTCACACTAGTACACGTAGCTGTGCTACATCATGGCTGCGTTTGGGCAACAGCTCTGTGTGTGTGTGTGTGTGTGTGTGTGTGTGTGTGTGTGTGTGTGTGTGTGTGTGTGTGTGTGACTCACACTAGCAGCTGTGCTACGTCGTGTCTGCGTTTGGGCAGCAGCTCGGTGCGTCTCCAGCTGACGAATCGTCCCAGCACGTCACCCGCAGAGCCCTCGTCCACACTGAAGGGGTTAACCTCCTCAAACACCCACAGCCCCACCAGCACTATACGCACATTCAGACGCTTGTAATACTAACACACACACACACACACACACACACACACACACACACATATTAGTTAGGCATTAACCTCCTCAAACACCCACAGCCCCACCAGCACTATACGCACATTCAGACGCTTGTAATACTAACACACACACACACACACACACACACACACACACACACACACACACACACATATTAGTTAGGCATTAACCTCCTCAAACACCCACAGGCCCACCAGCACTATACGCACATTCAGACGCTTATAATACTAACACACACACACACACACACACACACACACACACACACACACACACACACACACACACACATATTAGTTAGGCATTAACCTCCTCAAACACCCACAGGCCCACTAGCACTATACGCACATTCAGATGCTTGTAATACTAACACACACGCACACACACACACACATTAGTTAGGGGTTAACCTCCTCAAACACCCATAGACCCACCAGCACTATACGCACATTCAGACGCTTATAATACCAACACACACACACGCACACACACACACACAGACTAGTTGCGGGTTAAAGTCCTCAAACACCCATAGACCCATCAGCACTATACGCACATTCAGACGCTTATAATACTAACACACATACACACACACACCCATTAGTTAGGGTTTAGGTTAATGGTTTTCCTCCTCAAAACATCCACAGCTCCACCAGTACTACACACACACACACACTCACACACACTCCCACACACTCATATACACTCATATACACTCCCACACACACATACACACTCTCACCCCGTCCAGCAGGTTGGCCAGCTGCACTGCCTCCTCTCTGACTGCCGTCATGTTCTGCTTCTTAAAGTCAAACTGCTCAGGGTCACACCCACACACACCCACACACACACATACCAAAACTTAAAGTACAAATATATACAACGCACACGATGTTCAACATATTAGTTATACTCAAACACCAGGCAAAAATTACAATTAATAATTAAAGTATTTGTCTACACACATACGTACTGAAACACACACACACACTTTACACAATATTCTTACACAGAGAACAGGCTGTGGCTATCACTGATTTGGTGTGTACATAAACCCACTGACACACACTCATTATTTTAACCCTAACAACTTCAGTAACCATAGCAACAGAGCTCGGTAACCATAGCAACCGAACCCACCCTCTGCTTGTCCACCACCATCATCAGTTCCACGTAGCGCGTCTGTGGAAGGTTCCTCTTCCTCTGTGTCAACAGGAAACACATCATCAGGAACCATGACAGGAACCTAAAGTACTCCGCAAACCCAACCTATGGAGGGTCCCTCTTTCTCCGTTTTATTAGTTAACACACCTTTAGCAACCTGTATAGGAACCTATTGTAGGGCCCTAAAGTTCCCCCCGGAGCACATTTGAGGAGTACACTCAACACTATGTCTAGAGGAGAAGAACTAATGAACCATTGCAGGAACTGACATTACTGGAGCCCTACACTTCTCTAGTTCTCTCATGCAACTTGTTGATGATGGTGTATGAGTGTCCAAACATCTGTTGTGTGTGTATATTGGTCATTGGTGGGTCTGGTGTGTGTGTGTTGGTCAGCAGTGTAAACAGTCTACCCAGTGTGTGTGTGTGTCCACAGTGGGTCTGGTGTGTGTGTGTGTGTGTGTGTGTGTCCACGGTGGGTCTGAAGTGTGTGCGTGTGTGTGTGCGTTTGTGTGTGTGTGTCAGCAGTCGAATGTGTGTTTGTAACCACAGTGTGTGTGTGTGTGTGTGTGTGTGTGTGTGTGTTTGTAAGCCATCTTAGTGCAGTAGTCTTCCGTAAGGAGTTACTTAGCTAGATTTTTAGTCAGACCACAACAGCATACACAGGGCGATCTGGAAAAGGAAGGGGTGGTGGGGTGGGGTGAAGGTGGTTTAGTACTGACCCTAAGGAGCGAGGTGAGGGGGGGCTGCTGTGTGGGGTGGGGGTCCCCTGTGCTGTTGGAGAGGCCACAGATGAACCCTTCAGATCCGTACCCCTCCAGGGGGAACAGCAGGTGCTCACCGGAGCGCGACCCAGACACTGGCTCCAGTCCATAGCTTACCTCATCCACATACACCACACCCCTGACACAGGGAAAACACACACACACACACACACACACACACACAAAGGCATACACAGACACACACCTTCAATAAATATTTTTTCCAAAATACTTCTCTACTAGAGAGAGAGAGAGAGACATAGGATAGACATAACATAGGTGAGTCCACACACACACACACCTGAGTCCTGCACATGTACTGATGGCAACTAGAGAGTCCTCGTCCCCCTCCACGTAACCATGGTAATGACAGTGCACCTGGAAACCATAAGGTCATGCATCACATGAGCACATCACAGCATTATTCTGCATCATCATACAGCCCCATACATACATCATACAGCCCCATACATACATCATACAGCCCCATATAGTAGCCTACTATGGCACCATTAACACATACACACATCACAGCACTAGTCTGCAGAGTGACATCATACGGCCCCATACATACATCATACAGCCCCATACATACATCATACAGCCCCATACAGTAGCCTACATTAACACACATACACACATCACAGCACTAGTCTGCAGAGTGACATCATACGGCCCCATACATACATCATACAGCCACACACAGTAGCCTACATTAACACATACACACATCACAGCACTAGTCTGCAGAGTGACATCATACAGCCCCATACAGTAGCCTACATTAACACACATACACACATCACAGCATTAGTCTGCAGAGTGACATCATACAGCCCCATACAGTAGCCTACATTAACACACATACTGTACACACATCACAGCATTAGTCTGCAGAGTGACATCATACAGCCCCATACAGTAGCCTACATTAACACACATACACACATCACAGCATTAGTCTGCAGAGAGACAAGCACAGGAGCACCTATGCAGCAATGGCACCTCATGCACCTCATCACACACATCACACATCATACACCCCCATACACACATCACACATTATACACCCCCATACACACACATCATACATCATACAGCCCCATACACACATCATACATCATACAGCCCTATACACACATCACACATCATACAGCCCCATACACACATCATACAGTCCCATACACACATCACACATCATACACCCCCATACACACACATCATACACCATACATTATACAGCCCTATACACACATCATACACCATACATCATACACCCCCATACACACATCACACATCATACACCCCCATACACACACATCATACATCATACAGCCCCATACACACATCATACAGCCCCATACACACATCACACATCATACACCCCCATACACACATCACACATTATACACCCCCATCATACATTATACACCCCCATACACACACACATCATACATCATACAGCCCCATACACACACATCATACACCATACATCATACACCCCCATACACACATCACACATCATACACCCCCATACACACACATCATACATCATACAGCCCCATACACACATCATACAGTCCCATACACACATCACACATCATACACCCCCATACACACACATCATACACCATACATTATACAGCCCTATACACACATCATACACCATACATCATACACTCCCATACACACATCACACATCATACACCCCCATACACACATCATACATCATACAGCCCTATACATACATCACACATTATACAGCCCCATACACACATCACACATCATACACCCCCATACACACATCATACACCATACATTATACAGCCCCATACACACATTATACAGCCCCATACACGCATCACACATCATACAGCCCCATACACACATCATACAGCCCCATACACGCATCACACATCATACAGCCCCATACACACATCACACATCATACACCCCCATACACACACATCATACATCATACAGCCCTATACACATACTGTATCACATACATCATAATTCACACATCACAAAGCCCCATTCCTACATCAAACACCACATCAAAGATCACACATTATACTTCATACATCACACAGTGGCTTAATATGGCACCATACACACACGTACACAAGACGGCAGAGCCGTCCCCTACAGTGGCTTAATATGGCATCATACACACACATACATGACACGGCAGAGCTGTTCCCTACACAATGACACATGCAAGACTTTAGGCCATGACAACACACACTTAAGGCCATAACAATACACACTTCAGGACATGACAATACACACTTTAGGCAATGACAGTACACACTTCAGGAAATGACAATACACACTTTAGGCCATGACAACGTACACTTTAGGCCATGACAATACACACTGTCAAACACACACACTGCCTTCAAGTGTGTCAACTCAGATTGTGTGTGACCGCAATTAAAGTATAGTATTGTCCCTGACACACCCCGTCAACACACTGATGTGGAATCCTGAAATACACACAGGCTTTTATTTCAAACCGGTTTTCCATTTGCCATCAAGCAGCCATCAAACACACACACACTTGCCTTCAGTTTCCTGGCCTCCGCTTGTGATCAGGCTCTGTGCCCTAGACTGCAGTGCATTCCAGCACACTAACAAACACACTCTCTGTCACACACACAAACACACACACACATCAAACGCGGTTTCAGTGACTTCACTCACATGGTTGACGGGGACCTTTTTGGCATCATGGGAGTACTGTTCAAAATCAGCAGACAGGAAGTCCCTAAGGATGGGAAGGACAGTGTTGATATGACTCAGACAGCCACAGTATGTGTGACACCCTGTGTGTGTGTGTGTGGTCTCACCTGTTCTTCTGCAGGTAAAGAGTGCGCTCCCTCCCGCCGATCCTCAGGGTGTATGTCACGCGCTCAGAGTGTCTTTCCTGTAAGGAAACGCGTTTGGGTCACTTATACTGAAACATTAACGTGACACCATCGATGTCCCCAAGTCGTCGCTATTCACACACAGTAGCGAACGACATTATAATACAACAGGTGCGCTCCGGTACCTCTGAGACACGTCTGCCGCTGTGTTCGTGTCTCTTGGTTCGCTCGTGCATGAGTTTTGGGATAACTATCGTTGTCTCCTGATGAGACAACGATGCCTGTGCATCAAGCAGACCTGTGACATTGGAAATAAATGATCACATACAGTGTTTCAAGTGACCGCAATGACAAAATACATTTTGTATTTGTAATACAATAACTGTAACTGCAACTGTATTTTGTAACAGCACAACATGTCTTGTTAGTAATCGCCGTGGTATGAAGGTCGACATTACATTTGTAAAGACTCCATCCTTAGAGACAGAGCATTATTGTGAAACTTTTACAAACAATTTTGAGGTTGACGTAAAACTATGTGAAAATAAGATTAAGACGAGATAAGAGACGATGCTGTTTCATGTTTCAATAAGCTCAATTTAGCATACGGGTTATTCGTGCCTTCTGTTTTCCTCAGAGTCCAGCTGATGGGCTACTAGTCTTATTAAAGCCAACTTTGCTGCTTAATTATGAAAGATAAAGCCTCTTACCGCTAACTCCAATCGCACACACACACATATGAATCAATAAAAACAGATATATGTATCCAGCCATGTCTTGTCATAGGCGTCTGTCCATTGGCATGGCTTTGTGTAGCCAAGGTGCGCGGCAGGTGAGGAGGGGCGTGGTTTTACGGGGCTGAAGTGTACTCGAGTATGGTTGCCAGGTTGGGGAGAATTTCCTGAAATCTCCTAAAATATAGCATTGCACAGAACAAATGTGACGTTTGTGTCACATCATAGTTTTTTGATCAATGTAATTCCGGTGTTATTACCTTTAATAAGCTACATGTTTACATCACTTACATTAATTATGTCAGGCTACGACACTGTATCAACCAGATGCAAGAATGTTGTTTCAATGATTAAACTGATTAAACGTTCACAACATCTAATATTACA
This sequence comes from Coilia nasus, assembly GCA_027475355.1. Lineage (NCBI taxonomy): Eukaryota > Metazoa > Chordata > Actinopteri > Clupeiformes > Engraulidae > Coilia > Coilia nasus. Next base: position 10,431,508 of record CM050216.1, on the reverse strand, counting down.
ACAATCAACTCGGTTTTCAAATAATAAATTGAAATAAAACATACTGAAGAATCATTACAGTGGCACACAAAATTCAAATAGTAGGCTAACACAAACAGTAGGTGGGGTGAATAACTTTGCTTTAGCCTATGTGCCAATGTCAAATGTTTCTATGCCAGTGGAGGTGTATCACTGGCATTTTTCAACATCACTGCATATAATGGCCAACACAGCACAAAATATCCAAAGCAGCACATAATGCCCAATACCTAACATGCTATTCAGATGAATACATCAAAATCAGATTGCAAACTATTGCAGCTCTGGCAACACTGTTGGAGGCGAAGAGGAGCAATCTTCGTGTTTGTGAACTGGAATTACCGGAAAGGCCAGTGTGCAAAGGCTGCTGGTTATAGGGAATACTCACAGTAAATCTGAACTATGTGGCCCAAAGGCTATAGGCAATATATACAATGAATCTATATATGTAAAAGGTTTGGTACAGGGCTTTTACATCTAATTCTACTTGTACTCATCCATCCATTGGATAGTTTATGTTTAAAAAAACATGCAATGTAACAAACTTGGTTAGCCTACGGGAAATATGTTGAGTCATTTAAGTGAAAATAATTCCCCATTTTCATTGTGAACACACAGCACAACGAAATTCAGTCCCTGCAGTTAACCCATCACACGTGTGGGCAGGGGGGCAGCTCAACAGGCACCCTGGAGAGCAGTGTGTGGGGACAGCACACACAGGGGAGGAAGGAGGAGAGCGCTGGTCACTCACTCCCCTCACCCACCTGTCAGCATGTGGAATCGAACCAGTGACCCTTTGACCACAAGTCCTACCCCTACACTACTAGCCCATGACTGCTACAGCCCTCCCCAGGGCAATGGCAACATGTGGATATAGCCAATAAAAATTAACATTCTCCCAAAATTATAATAGTGCCTTCAAAATGAATCAATACCCTGTCTTTTAATATACAGTCGACATGCTGCTTCAACAGAAATAATTTTCCAGTAGTGTGTACAAAATAATACATTAAATTGCAATACATTACAAAATATTTCAAAAAACTGAATGGGTGTCGAGCAGTGGCGTTGAATGGGGTTGTGCGTTTTAAATAGCAGGTAAAGCGCAGGTGTGACAGGGGTATTCCTATGGCTTTCCTCACGGTCAAATCCCTGTACGATACTGCCCCCTCCCGGCTTACTGTAAGACCAGTTTTCATGTGACACCTACTGGGCAGCATTTATTTAGGATGATTGCATTTAGGTGTATATTTGCAATATCTAGACATACAAAATTCAGATTTAATGCAGATGCTAAACTGTTATTTACAAAATCAGTAGCAGTCTGATAGCCAACTTCAGTTGGCTATGCTTGAAACATTTACAACGATATATTTACTTTTTGTTTTGTGGAATTGTATAAAGTTGATTCCACTGTTCAATTTCAAAAGTAACCTTTAAGAGTCGCAATATAGATCCTGTATTTGACAGCAACCTCTGTGCTAGCTTGTGCCAGACAGCTACGGCAAGAGGGAAGGATCATGTTACGCATTTTTCTCTTCTTTCAAGACCGCTCCGGCACAATTGAGCGAAGCTAGTTAGCCTGGGACAACAATGATGTCGGAGCAGGAGGCTCTGAAGGGCTCCAGTGCGAGGAATCGCGGAGGAGTTCAGAGGGTTGAGGGAAAACTTCGGGCTAGCGTGGAAAGAGGGGATTATTATGAAGCCCACCAGATGTATCGGACGTTGTTTTTTAGGTAAGAATCCTTCACGATAAGTATTGATTTGCGTTCAATTGGTGTTCAGGCCTTCCTTTCCAGATCCTTCTACCCTTCGACCAAACTTAGTTCCTTCAATTGTGATTGGTGGAGGACAGGATTGGTCCCGCCTCCTTGTAACAACTGAATACTCTGTGTGGTCACTTCTCTCTGTCAATCAGTTAAAGCCTCCGCACAGACTAGATACCTATGCTAGGTGCATGGTACAAGCTAGGCATTATTATTTATTTATTAGAAAATTGTGTTTGTCCATACAATCTTTGAAACGACAGTACAGCGTAATGACTGTCCCTATTTGTTGCACAATCATGTTGGTTGTATCAGTCATCAAAGATGTAAATGCCTATAAACAAGTTAACCAATGGCCAATAACGCTAACAAGCTAAGGTACTGCAATAGCCAGGAAAATACAATGGAAGCTCCCGTTTGTTTTTGACAGTGAAAAGAAATGACACGTTTGTCAGATAGGTATCGATGAGTTGTTGAGCAGCTGGTCAAGGTGTTTTTCCTGCCTGTCTGACCTACGTTGCTTTGCCCAGCGAGAGTAAGGTAGCTTTATATAGCTAGTTGGTAACACCGGCTAGTTACAGTTAGCTAGCATTACGTGGCTTGAGGTGTCAAAAACGACCTGTCAGTTAACATTTGACATGTGAAACAGAATAGTATCCCAAACGTTGTAGTAGACCAGTGTTAACCCAATACTGCGTGCCTTAACGGTTTCATGTTAATTAACCTGTTCGCTACCTTACAACCAAGTAATAGTATCGACAAATACCGGTTTACATCCCAAGAACAGCTGAAATGCATTTAGATGTCCACCAGACACCCACCAAGCAGTCAGGCTGCTCCACTAATATGAAGTACCTATTCTGGGCAATGTTTAATTCTTCTGAAATTAACAACTAACAACTTTCTTTCAAAATCCTTACTACCTGTGTAGCTGCTGGGCTGCCTTTAAGATATGGGAAGATTGATGAATGATGGGAAAGGTCGGTCAGGGTAGGTCACCTTTGTTGTACTCATTATGACCTCTGTGTGTGTGTGTGTTGCAGGTATATGTCACAGTCGAAGTATGCCGAGGCCAGGGAGCTGACATATAATGGAGCACTGTTATTCTTCAGTCATAATCAGGTAGGTGGCTCGCTGACCCTGCCATGCATGCTCGTGTTTATCATTGTGGAGTAGTGGTGCTCTCCACCAGAATGCGTTTTTGCATTTTATGTTTTACAGCAGGTCTCTGTGGCCCTACTGGTGTGTGTGTGTGTGTGTGTGTCTGTGTGTGTGTGTGTGTGTGTGTGTGTGTGTGTGTGTGTGTGTGTGTGTGTGTGTGTGTGTCTCGCCAGACTACCACTTAGTCATTTATCAGTTACACATGTAGGACTATTCTAGTTTGATTCTCCATTTTGAGATGGCACACATACACATATCAGTCTTGGGTGGCCCTATGGCCCCGACTACACACACACTACAATGTCCCTGCCTACACACTCACACACACACCCACACACCCACACACACACCCTCCCCTCCATGTCCCTGCCTGCCCCTGCTGTAAGTGTTTGAGAAGAACTATGGAGCTATTATAATAACTGGAGAAAGGGAGGAAGCCCCGTCCCCATTCATTTCAATGAAAACTGCTAGGCTGGTGAATTCAGCCATAATTATTTTTCTAGTTTCAAAATGGAGTTTCATGGGGCTTATTCTCACAGTCATTGTACTTAACCAATTGAGTGCCACGTTGCTGATTGACACGAGGTCGAGCAGAAAGCTATAGCGAGGAAGGGCACTGGATGTTCAAAAATGAGCGGTGACGTAGTTCGGGGACACCCTCATGCATGAGCTGATAGGGGCACACCCACCAATCAGCGGGGGGAGGCTGGGATGGATATGATAACATTTCTGGAAAATGGCGATGAGGAAGTGCCTTGCTAATCGGCTGAAGCTAACCAGTCAAATCCTGACCCCCGAGTAGGTTCACCTGTGACCCCATGAAGCCCCAGCATCCCTCCCACCACCTGCCAGTGTTGAAGTGTGCACTGCTGCCTGTGTGTGTGTGAGAGTGTGTGTGTGTGTGTGTCTGACCCCATTAAGCCCCCCTCCCAGCCTCAGCCAGGGCCACACAAGTGAACTTAAGAAGCTGTCAAAACTACCAGGGTGTGTGTGTGTGTGAGATGCTTTGGTGTGTGCCAGTAAAAAGATTGTGTTGGAAAAGACATGTTCCTGATCTGGCCGTTTTCGAAGTCCACTGCTGTGAATGAGACATTACATATATATGTGTGTGTGTGTATGTGTATGTGTGTGTGCGTTCAACAGCAAAACAGCGCTGCAGACTTGTCTATGCTAGTGCTGGAGTCGCTGGAGAAGTCAGAAATAGAAGTTGAAGATGACATCCTAGGTGAGTTCTGTGTGTGTGTGTGTGTGTGTGTGTGTGTGTGTGTGTGTGTGTGTGTGTGTGTGTGCGTGCGTGCGTGCGTGCGTGCGTGCGTGCGTATTGGTGAAGGCGATACCACAACATGTGGAAACTGTAGGTGGCCTGATACACATTTGTGCGTCTGTTTAACATTGACGTGTGTGTGTGTGTGTGTGTGTGTTGTTGGTGTGGGCAATACTATGATCTGAAGGAAATCGTAGCTAGCTTACAGCACACATCTGATATCATTCTGTGCCTGTGTATAACATTGCTGTGTGTGTGTGTGTGTGTGTGTGTGTGTGTGTAGAGCACCTAGTGAAGCTGTTCAGCCTGATGGACCCCAAGTCTCCAGAGCGAGTGGCGTTCGTGTCGCGGGCACTCAAGTGGTCAACGGGGGGGTCGGGCAAACTGGGCAACCCCCGACTACACCAGCTGCTAGCACTCACACTCTGGAAGGGTACGACACACACACACACACACACACACACACACACACACACACACACACACACACACACACACATGACTACACTCACTCCTCACACTCACACTCTGGAAGGGTACGACACACACACCCCCCTCTACACCAGCTGCTAGCACTCGCACTCTGGAAGGGTACAACACACACACACACACACACACACACACACACACACACACACACACACACACACGGCTACACTCGCTCCTCACTCTCTCTTCGGAATGGTACAACAGACACACACACACACACCTACGACTACACTAACTACTTGCACTCACTCTGGAAGGGTACAAACCACACACACAGATCAGCTACTTAGTCACACCCTGGGAAACACATAACACACACACACACACCATATACTACAACGTCACCAATGGTTACTTGTGTCATCATCATCAACATCATATCCTCACCTTTGTGTGTGTGTGTGTGTCTCCTCAGAACAAAACTACAGCGAGTCCCGTTACCACTTCCTGCGTTCGGCTGACGGAGAGGGCTGTGCTCTCATGCTGGTTGAGTACTCCGCAACACTCGGATACCGCAGTGAAGTCGACATGTTTGTAGCCCAGGCCGTCCTCCAGTGAGTCTGTGTGTGTGTGTATATGTGTGTGCGTGTGTGTGTGTGCGTGCTCTTATGCTGGGGGTCCTCCTGAGTCTGTGTGTGTACACATGAGGGTAAAGCTTGAGCAAGCGAGCGTGTGTGTGTGTGTGTGTGTGTGTGTGTGTGTGTGTGTGTGTGTGTGTACACGTGTGTAAGAGCAGAGTGAGTGTGTACAGGTGAAAGTCAGTCCCATTGGTCACGATGTGATTACACAGCACATCACTGCACACAGTGCACACAACGAAATTCACCTCTACATTTAACCCGTCACACACGTGAGCAGGGGGCAGCCATGACAACAGCGCCTGGGGAGCAGTGTGTGGGGACGGTACCATGCTCAGGGTACTTCAGTGGCACCACTGCCGACCCTGATTTTGAACCTGCAATCCTGCGGTTACAGGTCTGATACCTTAACTGCTAGGCCACCACTGCCGCAAAACGTGTGTGTGAGGGCAGAATACACAACGAATATTAATTGACACTTCAGGCCTTAAGTCTTAACCCACATTTGTTCTTGGTGTGTCCACGTTGCTCCAACACACTGTAGTGTAGAAAGGCTAATCAGTGTTACATCAGCAACCTTTGGCCTAAATTTAAGTGTGTGTGTGTGTGTGTGTGTAGGTTCCTGTGCCTGAAGAATAAGAGCAGTGCATCAATGGTGTTCAGCACGTACACAGAGAAGCACCCCTCCATCCAGAACGGCCCCCCCTTCGTCCAGCCCCTCCTCAACTTCCTCTGGTTCCTCCTGCTCGCCGTCGATGGGTAAGACGCACGCACGCACGCACGCAACTGAAGGACAATAATCAATTGTACTGTGGCACCACTTGCTCCCCACTTCACCCCTGGGCAGGGTTTGTGCTGTGACCAGCCCTTCTCACACACTCGGTGTCTGTGTGTGTGTGTGTGTGTGTGTGTGTGTGTGTGTGTGTGTGTGTGTGTGTGTGTGTAGGGGGAAGCTAACAGTATTTACAGTATTGTGTGTGTGTGTGTGTGTACAGGGGGAAGCTAACAGTCTTTACAGTATTATGTGAGCAGTATCAGCCGTCTCTGAAGAGGGACCCCATGTACAACGAGGTGAGTAAAACTGTTCTTCTCTCTAACACACAAACATCCTCAACTCATAGTTTCTCATACACTCTCTTCATCAACTTGTATTCTCTCAGTGTCACACACACCCCCTCATATTCTTTCTGATACACACACACACACACACACACACATAACACACACCCGCACTGCTAAGGGGTGTTAATCTCTTCTCTCCCCGCCCCCAGTATCTGGACAGAATAGGGCAGCTCTTCTTCGGTGTGCCGCCTAAACAGTCTTCATCATACGGAGGCTTGCTAGGTAAGGACCTCCACTGCGTGTGTGTGTGTGTGTGTGTGTGTGTGTGTCTCACCATCATAATACGAAGGATTGCTAGGTAAGGACCCCTACTGTGTGTGTGTGTGTGTAAGGAACCTTACTGTTACAACCTGTTGAGCAGCCTCGTAAGTGCGGGGGAGGATGAGGAGTGTGTTCTCTCTGTCTTTACCTGTATGTGTGTGTGTGTGTGTGTAGGGAACCTGTTCAGCAGCCTGATGGGTGTGTGGGAGGATAAGGAGGGCATATAGGAGTGTGTTCTCTGTCTCACCTGTGTGTGTGTGTGTGTGTGTGTGTGTAGGGAACCTGCTCAGCAGCCTGATGGGTGCGGGGGAGGATGAGGAGGGGGAGGAGGCCCAGGAAGACGGCAGCCCCATCGAGCTGGACTGAGCGCGTGCGGGACAGAGACCAAGCAGCTGGGGCTTATGGGTAGGAGAGGAGAGGGGGCAGCGCCCAGGAAACAACAACACTGATAGGCTTTGCCCCATCCATCCTACGGAAGCCTGGACTGTCCAAAACTGCAATGTCTTTTTTTGTTTTTGTTTTTGTTTTTTTCTTTGAGGGTCTTTAATATATATATATGACATATATTTTCATTGTTTTTCTAGTTCTGGACATTGCGCTCCTTAGTTGGTTTTAACAAACAACAAACAAACAAAGAGAAATTAAATCAAGCAGCTGCTGGGAGCTTCCTGGACTTTGACTCCTCCCACCTCATTCATCCAATCACGTGTGAGCTTTTCAGTAACCGCACCCACAGCCACACCTCCCCCCTCATCTACTGGATCAGACTGTCAGGAAGACTAACGGGAAGAAGCCTTCTGAGTGTCGGCGCGAGCACGCACACACACACACACCTGTGTTTACCTGTGGAGGGCGCCAGACCACACTCCTCCCCGCCCCCAGCTCACGACCACGTCCAGCCATGACCATACCAAACTGCTAGCTTGGACAATAACACACACGCTATACACACCCACACCCACATACATACACACTGCCCCTGGTCACAGCACACTTGAATGGGGGGAGGTTGGGGGTGTTTGAATTAAAGGGTAATAAACCAGGAACTTATAATCTATAGAAACAGAGTCTGAATACTCCAAGAATGAAGTGGTGTGTGTGTGTGTCCTTGAGATTCCACCACTGCTGAGCTCTGTGATAAGAGCGAAACTGCTTGGTGCATGTGACCTCGAAAGCACAGTTCAGCGTGCGTGAGTTTGAGTGAGACCTGGTGAATGTGCAGTGTTTGGCATGCTTTCTGAAGACCATATGTGTGTCTTCAGCATGTGTAGGGAACAAGTGAGGAGTGTTAACGAGTGATTAACTCATGAACGAAAATAAAAGAATGAAAGACGAAATGAAGACTGTGTGTGTGTGTGTGTGTGGGTGTCCCAGAGTGAACATTATCCTGGAATTAGCAGGAAGCTCGACA
>CM050216.1:10415938-10418438 GCA_027475355.1 Coilia nasus | reverse complement strand
CACTAGTCAGCATTCATGAGGAATCACATGTCCTGCATAGTCCAGCAGATTAAAGCAGAGCAACATTCTCCTATGAGTTTTAGCAGTTCAAGGGTAAAGGAAACATCTTCTTTTCCAAATCAGCAATCAGTATGCACACACACACACACACAATAAAAACACCACACATACACACTTACATGTACATGTAAGTTGGATGATGGCGGGTTTCAGGTTGCAGAATGTTGCTCACACACACACACACACACACACAAACACACAGATACACACATACACACACAAACACACACACACACTCTTACGTGTATGAGTTGGATGATGACGGGTTCCAGGTTGCAGAATGTTGATCACACACACACACACACAAACACACAAATACACACAAACACACACAAACACACTCTTACATGTATGAGTTGGATGATGACAGGTTCCAGATTACAGAATGTTGCTCTGGCCTCCACACAGAAACTCAGCTGCTGTTCAAAGTCGCGGCCAAACGACACCTGCCAAAACACACACACACACACACACACACACACACACACACACACACACACACACACGCACGCACAAACATAACTGTTATTACATTGCTGCTATGAAACACATGAAATTGCAAACACAGTGTAATGTGATACAACTTCACGCAAAGACACTCACACACCTCATGTCAACAAAGAAATACAAACAAACACACACACACACACTCCGACTCACCAAGCGTATGAAGCCATTGATGAGCAGAGCCAAAGACCGCTTCTCATCCTCTAGGGTCAGGGAGCTGGAAACACACGCGTGCACACACACACACACACACACAGTTGATTAGTTTTAGTGGTCAGAGGGGTGGAATCTTTGGCGATGCTAAAAGTGGGTGTGTCTTACTTGACAGAGTCATGCATGGTCTTGCACACGTGCATCAGCGCATTCAGGATCACTGGGTCTCGTGTCGGCTCCTGCTGATGCCTGGAAACACACACACACACACACACACACACACACACACACACAGCTTGAGTACAGCACAGACTTCAGTAATCTACACATACACACACACAGCTTGAGTAGAGCACAGACTTCAGTAATCTACACACTCACACAGGTTAGGCAGAGATGATCCTTACTTGATGTACACACACACACCTCCACCCTGAATCTGACCCTGAGACACACACACACACTTACTTGATGAAGACTTCCATGATGGAGCGACACACCTCCACCCTGACGCTGTCCTTCTGGAACATGTCCAGGAAGGGCAGGAAGCGCTCCTGAGGGGGCAAAGATCAAAGGTCAGGATGGTGTGTGCGTGTGTGTGTTTGTGTGTGTGTGTGTGTGTGTGAGAGTGTGAGAGATGAACAGAGTGTGTGTGATGAGCTTTACCATGGAAAAGAGGATGGAGAAGTCATGGAAGTACGTCAGGATCTTTCTAATCACAGACTGGAGCTGCAGAGGCAAGCACACACACACACACACACACTATTAGCACCTCCATCATCATTTCCTCTGTCATGCTCTGACTATCTGGCCTCTCACCTGAGGAAGTGCTTTACATGTAGGTATGCGTCCTCAAAGGCGCGTGCACACACACACACAAACACAAGAGGAAGTGCTTTACCTGTGGGTACGCATCCTCAAAGGCGCGATCTGGGGTCATGTGCTTGATGATGTCGGACAGGACAGCATTCACCTCACGCTTCTGGGCTCCGGACAGGGGGAGAGGGGTATGGTTAGTGCCATAAACACACACACACACGTACACACACTCACACACACACTCCATGGTTACTCACAGTGAAGTGTCTGCAGGTGAACTCCACCCAGATCTCCGCACAGTTGATATAATCCTGAGGGAACAGAGGCTGCTCAATTAATCGAATTCTAATCGTGATAACGATTTCAGGGCCAAACGATCTCAAAACAAAAAAAATCGAGGGCAACAATGTTTTTGTTCTTATTATTTTCTACTATTTGTACTGTACATTAGATGTATACATTAGACATTTCTACTGTTTGTACATTAGACATCAAAGGAGAAAGGTATTAGGGAATCCGAAGGTACAAGAATGTTTTTTCAAAATGTTTTTGAATACATTTTCAATAAATGAAGCATGTTACTGAGGAAAACAAAATAATCGTTTGAATAATCGTGATTTCAGTTTTGGCCCAAATAATCGTGATTCAGATTTTTTCCATAATCGAGCAGCCTTAGAACAGAGTCACCTGGTCAGCAGATCACCCTAAACTACTGACATAGCTAGCGTAGCTGTATCCTAATTACACTAAACTACTAATGTAGCTAACGTGGCCGTATCCTAATTACACTAAACTACTGACGTAGCTAAGGTAGCCATATCCTAATTACACTAAACTACTGGAGGCTAACGTAGCCGTATCCTAATTACAGTAATCTACTGGAGACTAACGTAGCCGTATCCTAACTACACTAATCTACTGGAGGCTAATGTAGCCGTATCCTAATTGCACTAATACACTA
>CM050216.1:10388438-10410938 GCA_027475355.1 Coilia nasus | reverse complement strand
CTGTGGTGGTGAAGTGGGTTAAGATGCCGGCCCGTGTGTGTGTGTGTGTGTGTGTGTGTGTGTGTGTGTGTGTGTGTGTGTGTGTGTGTGTAACTCATGATGGAGAGTTTGTCTGTGGTGGTGAAGCGGGTTAAGATGCCGGCCGGTGTGTGTGTGTGTGTATGTGTGTGTGTCTCACAATGGAGAGTTTCTCTGTGATGGTAAAGCGGGCTAAGATGTGGGCCTGTGTGTGTGTGTGTGTGTGTGTGTGTGTGTGTGTGTGTGTGTGTGTCTCATAATGGAGAGTTTCTCTGTGGTGGTAAAGCGGGTTAAGATGCCGGCCGGTGTGTGTGTGTGTGTGTGTGAGACTCACGATGGAGAGTTTCTCTGTGGTGGTGAAGCGGGCTAGGATGTCGGCCCGTTTGGAGGCCCACGGCTCAAAGTCCGACCCAACACACTCCTCACACACCTCGCGATCTCTACGCCTCCGGCCCAACTCCTGTACGCACACACACAGCAGGGGTTAACAAACACACACACACTCCTCATGCTTTCGATGCCTCAGGCCCAACTCCTGTACACACACACACATAAACACACAGAACAGGGGTTAACGCACACTCACACACAGACAACAATGCATACACAGACAACAATGCATACACACACACACACAACAATGCATACACACACACACAGCAATGTATACACAGACAGGGAAAGTGTAAGGGTACGCACAGACAACAAAGGTATAAGTAATCAGTGGTGGTTGGCAGTTACAACTGTATGTGTGTGTGTGTGTTTTACCCTTGCAGAAATGTTATGTGTGTGTGTGTGTGTGTGTTTTACCCTTGAAGAAGTGTTGTGTGTGTGTGTGTGTGTGTGTGTGTGTGTTCTCCCCAGCAGAGGTGTTGTGTGTGAGTGTATCGGTTGTTGCGGCAGCAAACGTGGATATCGTGTGTGTGTGTGTGTGTTGTGTTTACCCCAGCAGAGGCGCTGTGTGTGAGTGTGGGAGTATCGGTACTGGCGGCGGCGAACATGGATAGTGGGTCGGTTCCGTCCAGGAGGCAGCTGAGCGGGTCGGCTGCAGCAGAGCTGGAGGAAGAGGAGGAGGTGGTGGAGGAGGTGCTGCCCCGACGACCCCCCCGCCGAGTCCGCGACTCCGTCACCTGCACACACACACGATATTACATTACCGGCCTGACTTAATTACCTGATATTTTACTGACCATAATAGCAAATCGTCTCTCCCTCACACACACACGCAAACACACACAGTCAATGTGTACTGTATCATTGTGAAAGTGACAGCAGGACAAAAACTAAATGTGTTCTGACTGCTGGCCCGGACAGTGGCTTCTTCTGTCAAAAATCTGAACTTCCTGTTGTGTTTTAGGGCCATGCTCTTAGGGCTGACACACACACACAAACACACACACACACACACACTCACACTCACCATGATGGGTTTGAGCGGGTGGTAGTCGTTCATGTCCACGGCCACCGAGTCCGCTCGACATGCCTGCAGCTCTGCCTCATACCTGCGCGCCCGCGAGTGCCTAAGGACAACACAGAGCACATTCAAATACAGGACAGACACACACACACACACAGGAACACACGGACACATACACACAGGGACACGGATACACATACACGGACATATACACACACCCACACAGACACATACACATACACATACACAGATACGGACATACATACACACACACTCACACACACACAAACACCCATGGACACGGACACAGACAGACAGACAGACAGACACAGACAGACACACACACACACAGCGCATGCAACAGCGAGCTGTCAGGTTTCACACCCTGCGGTGCATCTTACAACATGCCTCATTCGTTGTCACTTGTTACTAGCCGTTATGTGATGGCTACAAAATAACACGCTATGTAACGTCATCGATCTGACAGCAAAATCCTCTGCATTGTAAAAGACTTCATACTGCAGCTAGTTAGCAAACTATCAGCACCGCGAAAAGAGCGCACGGCACCATTGGTTTTGTTGTATGTATCCTTACAGCTGGATGTTTAACACTGTGCAACTAGTTCCTTAACAGACAAATAGTATAAAAGTAAAGTAAATCGGAGACAGAATGCAAATCTTACCACTGCACAGCAGCCATATTTCAAGTCATGTGACTGCTTCCTGTTCCGTGAGTGTTTATTTTAACTTTAAAACTCCATTACCCACAATGCAACACGTGTTGCTCGAACAGGATGTGAGGGCGACTCACACGGAATGAAGTGTGTGCGGTTTCTACAACCAGCGAGCGGTCACTGTGTTCTACTGATACCCAATTTACCGACACCATGACTTAAAAAGCACAACAGGTGAACGGGATCACAACATATCCTCTGTCTCGGATGGGTGAGTGATTATAAAGAGAGTCACGATCGACCTGATTTGCTCACTAACTTGTGGTGCCTGTAGGACAACCATCCTCACCTGTCCTCCCTCCGCCCAACAGTGTGCAGCTTACCGACACGGTAGCATTAGTTACCACTTACTTACATTGTAATAACTCAGCTATCAGCTGTGATTGGTGTTTATGAGTGTGTTTGTGGTTTGTCTGTTCATAGACCTTTCTGACGGACTCTGCAGCGGGTATTCTGTGATATGCCGAGATTAGCTCCCGTATTAGCTGATTAGCAAGCCACCAGTGATCACCCTGTACGGGGCTTATAAAATATCGAATGTACTGATCATCATGAGGACCGTCCTCTACTTCCTCCGGTCGCTATGGTGTGGCGATAAGACCCATACACTGTGCTGTATGGCCGCCAGTCAAAGCTATTGTGTGTGTGTCTCTGTGTGATACAGTGTCTGTGTGTGTGTGTGCACTAGGCTACATTCATGGGTCGAGGGGTTGGTAATCTGTCAGGTATCGCGTGAAAAGTCTCTCCAATTGCACAAGTGGTTTCAGTATAACGTGTCCAGTTAAATAAGTACTTAGTATCAGTCCGAGTACTTAACGCTAACCCTTTCTCTGAAAACCTATCTTTCCCGCAACGGGGACCAAGTGTCATTGTGATTACATGGCACACCACAGCACAGTACACAGTGTACACAATGAAACTGACTCTGCATTTAACCCGTCACACACGTGAGCAGGGCAGCCATGACAACGGCGTATGGGGACAGTACCATGCTCAGGGTACCTCAGTGGCAGTATTGGCAGTTGGTGGATTCGAACCAGCAAACTTGCGGTCACAAGTATGATACCTTAACCGCCAGATCACCACTGTCCCAGACACAAAGTCTGATTAGACACAAAGCCACATTGGACACAGGGTCCGTGTAGTGATGTCACCAAGTGGCGAAGTAATAAAAAGGAGCAGTGATGTCCCCAAGCAGTGGCCTGTGGACATCTTCAGTACATGTGGCAGTTGCAGTACATGAGATGTTGTTGTCATGGAGACCCCCCCCCCCCCCCCCGCCCTGCCCCCATTGGACAGATCTTCTGTGACAGATGCAGTACATGAGATGTTGTCATGGAGACGCCCACCCCCCCACCCCCCAGTGGACGTCTGACCAGGACACAGGTGCTCAGTAATCAAAGATCTCAAAGAACTCTGCCAGCCCAGACACATGCTGTGTGTGCCTGAGTGAGTGAGTGAGTGAGTGCGTGCGTGCGTGCGTGCGTGCGTGCGTGCGTGCGTACGTGCGTGCGTACGTGCGTGCGTGCGTGCGTACGTGCGTGCGTGCGTACGTGCGTGCGTGTGTGGACGCGCGGACGCGCGCGTGCTCGCGTGTATGTGTGTGTGCGTGATTCTCCTCAAAAGTGAGTCCTCAGCTTTATTACACCTGTACACCTGAGTGCACATGTAATGGAATCCCAGAACACACACACACACACACATACACACACAAACACGTTTTGTGAGTAGGCGCAGTTATCTGTAGCTTCACTGAGGGCAATTCAACAATATGCCTTTTTCCTCATCTCCGTGTGTGTGTATTTGTTTGTGTGTGTGTTTGTGCTGGAGAAAAAAATCATCTGAACCACCAACATCCAGCTAGTTGAGGTAAGGGGGTGTGGTCACCCAGCTAGAGGAGGTAAGGGGGCGTGTCTGTCTGTCAATCATGCACCTCAGCCCAGCCAACGCATATGGCTGTGTTTCAAGGACAGGGGCTTTGATCTGGAGCTCACGTGATTGGCAGATCATGTGTCATGTGACGCATCAGTGAAAGTAAGCGATGCCATTGGATGCAAGGGGGTGCTGTGTGTGTGTGTGTGCATGTGGGTATGCGGTGTCGTCCTCTGGCACTGCACCACGGGGGGGGCATGACCCCTCTGTCTGTCGGCACAGGGCCAAATCGGAGCCGCATCGGGGCCGCATACGGCCCCACACTCCATGGCGATCTCTTACATGTCATGCATAAAGTCCAGACCTGTATGTGTTTCTCCCTCTCTCTGCTGACTGAGACCACAGGCCTGATGTCACTATACACAGACTTACACTCACACACACACATAGACTCTCTCTCACACACACACCAGTGTCAGGAGGTTCTTGGACGGCTGGATGACATTATTAGATTGCAGATATTCCATCTGAGGTGCGCTCATGCTGCTGGCCTCTCATTGGTGCGCTTATGCTGCTGGCTTCTGGTTGGAGCCTGAGGGGTATCGCCGCGGCGACCTGCTGCTTTTTGGTTGTCTGCTAAAGAATGCATGAGCTGCTCCTGAGAATCGCTGTAGGATCCCCGTTATCAGCGAACATGAGTTCCCATCTATCCTTGAGGAGCTGTGTGTGTGTCTGTGTGTGTGTGTCTGTGTGTGTGTGGCTCCCCATTATGGGTGAACATGAGCCCCCACCTGTCCCTAAGGAGTTGTTTGTGTGAGTGTGTGTGTGTGTGTTTGGGAGAGAGAGAGTGAGTGTCTGTGGAGCCCTGGGGGATCAGGTGGCCCTCTGGGGCCTTTGCAAGGAAGCCCTCGCCTGTGTGTGTGTGTGTGTGTGTGTGTTTGAAGGAGCCCTCATCTGGAGTGCTGATGGATGTTGGCTTGCTCCCTGTGTAGCACCTGAAGCCCAACGGAAAGAGTATTACTCATGAAACATTCATGTTCCCGCACAGCACTTCTGTGTCCTCGTGTGTGTGTGTGTGTGTGTGTGTGTGTGTGTGTGTGTGTGTGTGTGTGTGTGTGTTGGTGACCAGCTGTTGGTAGGTACATCAAGTAAACATGCGACAGTGAGGTTGAGGCACTTACACTATTCCACTGGACATGGGCAGACGCAGTGAGTGACCTGTATGTGTGTGTGTGTGTGTGTGTGTGTGTGTGTAAGTGATATGGATAAATGTGCTGCACAATGGTGTTGATAGGGTGATGACTGGATTTGAGTTAGGTGTGGAAAGTGAAGTGTGTGAGTCTGTGTGTGTGTTTGTGCGTGAGTCTGTGTGTGTGTTTGTGTATAAGTCTGTGTGTGTGTGTGTGTGTAAGTGATATGGATCAATATGCTCCGGTAATACACACTTGTTTTCTGGGTGGAGGTGGTGATGGGGTGATGAGTCTTCGGATTTGGGTTAGGTGTGGAAAGTGTATGTGTGTGTGTGTTTGTGCTTGTTTGTGCATGAGTCTGTGTGTGTGTTTGTGCGTGCGTTTGTGTGTGTGTGGGTGTGTGTGAGTGATATGGATAAATATGCTGCAGTAACGCACAGTTTTGTGGGTGGAGGTGGTGATGGGGTGATGACTGGACGGATTTGGGTTAGGTGCGGAAAGTACGTGTGTGAGTTTTTGTGTGTGTGTGTGTGTGTGTGTTTTTTTGTGCTTGTGCGTTTGTTTGTGTGCGTGTGTATGTGCATGAGTCAGTGTGTGTGTGTTTGCGTGTTTTGTGTGTTCGCGTGCATGTTGGCTTGTGTGTGTGTGTGTTTAATTGAGATGTATACATTTATGAAGATGTATAAATTGGTTGAGATGTATATATTGACTCAGTTGTGTGAATTATCCAGAGGGTTTTTAATGGCCATTCAAACAGTGCTAAATTTGGCTACTCATGAGGCGTAGGACTGTCAAGTGTGTGTGTGTGTGTGTGTGTGCACTTGTATGTGTGCCTGTGTGTATGTTTGACAAAGAGCGTGAGTGTGCATGCTGGCTTACTGTTGTCCTCAATTTTATCACATCGTAGCTAACGTGTGTGTGTGTGTGTGTGTGTGTGTGTGTGTGTGTGTGTACCTTGGAAATGTATTCTTTGTAAAAGTGATGTCATGGTATCAAGTGGTGTCCTTTATGACCTGCCGCATGACCCTGTAAGTCTGCCTGGTGTGTGGGTCTGCCTGGTGTGTGTGTGTGTGTGTGAGAGAGAAAGTGAGAGCGTGTGTGTGTGTTTTATATGCATGTTACTGTGTGTAGTCTGCCCATGGTCTATTACTCACACATTAGAACACAACACACTTCTGTGACTGACTACATGCCCTTAAAGAAGCAAGACAGTGTGTGTGTGTGTGTGTGTGTGTGTGACAGCTATCTGATGACATGGTCTTAGGGGTAGCACTTTGTAGAGGGGCTTCATAATTGATCTGAAGATGGTGTGTGTGTGTGTGTGTGTGTGTGTGTGTGTGTGTGTGTGTGTGTGCCTGTGTAACAGGAGGTGCGACACGGAGCTGGCGTTGGCTGGTTGCCCGGGTGATGCGTGTGCTGCTACATTGGAGTCGGCTGTGCTGCTGGAGTAGGCGGGGCCAGCTGGCCCGGAAGCTCCGCCCCCTGTGGCGCTATTGGCTGCTGGTGCTGAAGTCGCTCTACTATAATTCGCTGTGCGACTCCGACACGGTGCTGGACGCTGTCTTCGAGCCCATCTATTGGCTGGTGGACAACCTCACACGTTGGTTCGGGGTGGTAAGAACTACATTTCCCATGGTCACCTCTGGCTCATCACATTAGCTTCCCATTAGAGTGACGCTAGTTAACACATTAGCTGCCCATTATAGTACCACTAGCTTAGCACATTAGCTGCCCATCATAGTAGGACTAGCTTAGCACATTTGCTGCCCATTATAGTACAACTACGATACTACATTTGCTGCCCATTATAGTACTGCTAGCTTAGCACATTAGCTGTCTGTTATAGCACCACTAGCTTAGCACATCGGCTGGCCATTATAGTACTACTAGTTTAGCACATTAGCTACCCATTGTAGTAGCACTGAGCTGGTCAGTGCTCTTACACAACGCTACAGCTTTGGACTACAACTTCCAGACTGTCTGTGTTTTAAATTCTGGAATGCTATGAATTGTGATTGGTGTGCAGACTATGCCTCTGACCATAGAGTCACTCTAGATTATTCAGTGTGTGTGTGTGTTTGATTGATCTTCCCAATCTGTGTATTTGTGTGTGTCTGTGTTCTGTGATCTTACCAATTTGCCAGTGTGTGTGACCTCTCAGATGTGTTTGTGTGTGTGACTTCTCTTGTGTGTGTGTGTGTGTGTCTGGTGGTGACGCTGATGAACTCAGTGGGGATCATCGTGTATGTGTGTGTGCGTGTGTGACCTCTCTGATGTGTGTGTGTGACCTCTCTGATGTGTGTGTGTGTGTGTGTGTGTGACCTCTATGTGTGTGTGTGTGTGTGTGTATGTGTGTGTCACCTCTCTGATGTGTGTGTGTGTGTGTATGGGTGTGTGTCACCTCTCTGATGTGTGTGTGTGTGTGTGTGTGTGTGTGACCTCTGATATGTGTGTGTGTGTGTGTGTATGTGTGTGTGTCACCTCTCTGATGTGTGTGTGTGTGTGTGTGTGTGTGTGACCTCTGATGTGTGTGTGTGTCACCTCTCTGATGTGTGTGTGTGTCACCTCTCTAATGTGTGTGTGTGTGTCCTCAGGCGTTTGTGTGTCTGGTGGTGGCATTGACGAGCTCGGTGGTGATCATCGTGTACATGTGTGTGTTGCCGTTGATCGTGGAGACGTACTCACCACTCAGAGTGCTCACACACATCATCTATGGACACTGGAACCTGGTCATGGTCACCTTCCACTACTACAAGGCTACACACACCTCACCAGGCAACCCTCCGCAGGTACACACGCTAGTGTTGGGGTGCTTACTTAAAAAAAGTAATCCATTACACATTACTCGCTACTCTAAAAAAATGTAATGCGTTACTTTACTTTATTACTCTTTATGGAGGGTAACTCCTTACATTACATTGCGTTACTCAGCAATAGCCTTAAGCAAAACCCAAAACCTTAGGCCTATAGGTATATAGGTATGTGCACACACAGAACAAATTCCTGTTGCAATAAGCAAGACATAAGACAAGCCTTTCTTTCATGCCCTTTACTGAAAATCTGAAGAGCACTTCACATGAAAAATCTCACTATGACAACATGAGGAACAAGTGGTACAATGGAACAAGAGGACCATATCAGTATGGCTCTGCTGACAGGGTTACTTCTTAAAAAAACAAAAAAAAAAGCCTCATCAAAACTCAAAAACAAGTAGGAGGCTACCTTGCAGTACTGAAAAATACAGTCAATGAAATAGCCTGCAGACTGTGCATTTAAGCATAAGTGCATTTAAACCTGTAGGCCTATTAAATAAAATAACACTGGCCACAGATGAAGTGAAATAAAACGATAAACAAGTTTGATTGGCATGGTGTAGTAGTGCAAACGTACTTAGTTAACTTACTGGGGGTGCTCCCCACTAAAGCGATGATTGTACCGCATGAGGAGGAGTTTTTCAAATTTTGTATCTGACAACCTATTGCGTTTTGGCGTCAGCACGAGACCACCCAGGCTGAATAACCTTTCGACCGAGGCACTGGATGGGGTAGCTGTGTTTAATTTCAGGAAAATACTTTTTACATGGGGAAAACGGTTCAGGACTTCCATCTCTGATCCCGATTTGAAATACTCAATCACTTCAGTGTCACAGTTAAAAGAAGCTGTATCTTCCTGCTCCCCGTCAAAATAAAAAAAAACTCCTTCTCAACGGTAGTGCTGTAGGACGCGGCAGATGTTTGGTTCCGCGAAATCGGTCCCGCACCATGGAGTGCAGCGCGACACTCTGCAAGCAGCAAACTTCTCGCGGCTTCCCTCTTTTCCTCCTCCTTAAGCCAACGCAGTTTAAACTTTGGCAACGTCACAGCAGCAAGGAGGGCATCTCCGTTGTCGAGCACAGGTGCAAATCGCGTTCTGATGGCCTAAAGAAAGAAAGAAAGAAAGAAAGAAAGAAAGAAAGAAACTGTTGAGATTGCATATGTTGGCTATGTATACTACATTTGACAGCTATATTTGTAACAAATATAGAGGCCATAGATTGCATATGCAGGCAATTGCTATAGCCTACTAAGCTTAAATTTATCGGCAACATTTCATATCACATACACATCAAATTATAACACTACATCATTGTGTGTGCAACTATATTCTACAGCCTACAATAATCTAGATATTAAGAATAGCTACGAGTGTTTTCTAGATATACATTTAGTGTCAGGCAGCCTGAATGTCTCTAAACGACAATGACAACATGATAATATGACATATATTATATAGAAATCCGGAGCTTCACACAATACAATATGCATATGAGGGTATACTTTCAGATTTCAAATCACACGGTGGGCATACCTGAACTATGACATCTGGCAGACCTGCTGTCATCCTGGAGAGCCCATTTTGCAGTGCCAGTGTCCTGGACATTAGAGTCTTCAACGTGGGTAGAAGACTACCATAGTAGCAGTTGTCCTCCCCTTGCAAAATATCCAACGCTACCGTCAGAGGTTTCATGACAGTGCAGTATTCCTTCAGAAAAGTATATTCCCGTTCAGTTACAGCTTTAATACCCAGACTGCTGCACAGAGAGTTCAGTTCTGGTAAAGGGATGTCAGTGATGCGTGACAATCACCATCTTGTTGATGTTGGAACGATAAGTTTTCTTTTACACATCTCCTCCACAAGCTCGGAGGCCACTGTGGAATGGCTTGATTTTGTCCAAAGGGCAAAACACTTTCCAGTGGCACTCCTGTACACCGCTTTGGACTCGGTATTGGATGTCAACCATTTGTCAACATCATTAGTTGAGATGAGATTGAGTGTGTGTGACGCACACCTTAAGTGTGGAGGTAGAGAAAACTGCCCCTCTGGGTTGGTGGAAAGCACTTCTCCAACATCGGTAAAGGCTACGCCCTCGTCGTCATCACCCTCATCAGAATCTGATGCTGGAAGCTCATACATTTTGAAGGCCTTGATAAAATTCAACCCGTTGTCCGTGACAGTGGCGGTGACCTTATGTGATAGATAGTCCAAAGGCAGAATGAATCTGCTCAATTTCACAAGCGATAACGTCATATGTACTGTATGTCGTCCTTTAATTCGCTTGCAGGCAATTGCGGCTTTCTCGCGCTGGAAACTGACTGGGTTAATCCAGTGGACTGTCATTCCCAAGAAACTTTTATTATGACTTGTCCAAATGTCAGCAGAAGTAGACACATATTCTAAAGTCTCAAAGTTTCGTTTAAGGTTATTTTCCATTGTGGCATAACACTGATCCAGATAGCGCGTGAATGTTTTCCTATCTGACCATGGCTGTCTGTCTCCTGTAATCTGTATTTTACTCAGGATGTTTCTGAAAGACGGAGACTCCACAGTGTTCACAGGCAACATTTCCTCCACTATAAAAGAAGCAACAAGCCTATCCAATTCTGCCTTGGTTACCTGATGGAAATCAAGTTTTTGCTGCTTGTTTGGTGTCGGCATGAACTCAACAGTAGCATCACTTCTGTTGTCTTTAGCTACTAACTTCGTGTTAGCATGTTGCCTCTGCAGGTGCTTGGAGAGATTTGATGTTGTGTTTACAGCAGTGGATAATAGCTTCTGGCCTGGGCACAGAGTGCATGTTATGGTCACATTTCTGCCCTTTCTTTCCACAAATTCAAAATAATGCGCAAATCTCCAGCCCTCGAAGGTTGTGGTAGACGCCATCTCCCTGGATTGCACGATCACCTAGACTTGCATGGACATGTCTCACTCGCGACTACTGCGCAAGCGTGCACCCGAGGGTTTTGGGGGAGGGTCAAGGTAGGATCCGGCTCAGATATCTATGGTCAGTCTCTCCGCTGTAGAAATCCAGTAATCAACATGCTCACTGTTAGGAACTGTAGTGTGATTAGTGAACTTATAACAGTAACGTGTTACACTACTACGTTACTGACAAATGTAGTGTGAGTACAGTTACACCCATCTCTGACACACACACACACACATACACACACACACAAAGACACCTCTGAGTGCTCACACACATTATCTATGGACATTGGAACTTGGTCATGGTCATCTTCCACTACTACAAGGCTACACACACCTCACCAGGCAACCCTCCGCAGGTACACACACACACACACACACACACACACACACACACACACACACACACACACACATCATCTATGGACACTGAAACCTGGTTATGGTCACCTTCCACTACTACAAGGCTACACACACCTCACCAGGCAACCACCCTCAGGTACACAAGCACACACACACACGCATACACACACATCCTTCTTAGAGAACAGACATACACTGTAGTTTTTGAATTTGTGTTAAAGTCCTGATCAGGGAATTAAAGTGTGTGTGTGTGGTGTTCTCCAGGAGAGGAGAGATGTGCCATCGGTGACCATGTGTAAGAAGTGCATCATCCCAAAGCCAGCACGCACACACCACTGCAGCATCTGCAACAGGTCAGCGTGTGTAGCAGACACCCACACACACACTCAAACACACACATACAAACGCACACACACACTTTGTGTCTCAGGAGATTGTATCATTAGTATGAACAGTTATTTAGACTAACCTCTGAATCTCTGTTCTAGATGTATTCTGAAGATGGACCACCATTGTCGTATCCTTTCAGCACCATTACATACTGTGTGTTATTTAACATAACACATTTTAGCACCATTACAGGCTGTGCGTTATTTAACATAATGCATTTCAGCGCCATTACATGCTGTGTTATTTAGCATAATGTGTTTTAGCACCATTACATGCGGTGTGTTATTTAACATAACGCATTTTAGCATTTAGCATAACGCATTTTAATGGATATTATGGGATGTGTGGTAACTATGGGATGTGTGGTGAGTATTATGGGATGTGTGGTAACTATGGGATGTGTGATGAGTATTATAGGATGCCTGTGAGCTGTGCAGCTGTCTCTCCTTGACCCTTCTGTGCTAGCGTGGCTGAATAACTGCGTCGGCCATTTTAACCATCGCTACTTCTTCTGCTTCTGTGTCTACATGATGCTGGGCTGTGTCTACTGCAGCATTAGCTCCTTCGACATGTTCGTTGACGCCTACAATGCCATTGAGGTAAGTGTGTTTTTGTGTGCATACATGAGGCAAGGGCTGCCTCTGTGTGATGGGACAGTTAGTGTGTGTAATGTCACTCCCCGTAGTCATACAGGAAGTTTGAGCGTCAGTTGCCAGAAGACCAGGTGACGAGTGAGGGGCTTCCACATGTCCTCTCGCTCCCAGGATGTGTGATTGAGCAGGTAGCATTGATAGATAGCGTAGATAGATAGATAGATAGATAGATAGATAGATAGATAGATAGATAGATAGATAGATAGATAGATAGATAGATAGATAGATAGATAGATAGATAGTGTAGTGTGTAAATATAGATAGAGTGAGGTGAAGTAGATGGATGAGGCAACGTCAGGCAACCGTGTGTGTGTAAGTTAATGTGTATGTAATTTTGAAGGAATGACCTGAGGTCTATGTTGTCCCCCCAATCCCCCCTCCCCTCCAGAGCACCTATCAGACTCCTGCGCCAGACTACACCTTCACAGAGAGACTCTCTCACAAGAGCATCGTCTACCTCTGGGTCCTTACTAGGTAAAACACACACACACACACACACACACACACACACACACACACACACACACACACACACACACACCTTCACAGAGAGACTCTCTCACAAGAGCATCGTCTACCTCTGGGTCCTTACTAGGTAAGACACACACACACACACACACATACATACACACCTTCACAGAGAGACTCTCTCACAAGAGCATCGTCTACCTCTGGGTCCTTACTAGGTAACACAAACACACACACACATACACACCTTCACACACACACACCTTCACAGAGAGACTCTCCCACAAGAGCATTGTCTACCTCTAGGTCCTTACTAGGTAACACACACACACACACACACACACACACACACACACACACCTCCACACACACACACCTTCACAGAGAGACTCTCCCATAATCGTATCGTAGAGTATCGTCTACCTCTGGGTCCTCACTAGGTAACACATAGACACACACCTTGTCACGCACACACTCACACACACACACACACACACCTTCACACACCTTCACAGAGAAACTCTCTCAAGAGCATTGTCTACCTCTGGTTCCTCACCAGTTAACACACACATACACACCTTCACACACACACACACACACACCTTCACAGAGAAACGCTCCCACATTTATTACTAAGTGGGGACAGCTGACAACAAAGTTGACCAGCTGACAACGAAACCACCATTTCCCATGATGCTACAGGCTTCAAAAAAATAGCGATGCTTGATTTTTCAGTTCATCACCCTGAATTTTGTATACACTGACAGCAGTGTAACCTGAACTGACATAATCAGCACATGTGGGGACAACCAATATATTATTATGGGCGCGTGGTCGCCAATAGTTCAAGCAGGTTATCTAGCGGGACAGCTATAGATCTTATCCAATGTCAGTGATTACATTATTGGCCAGCCTACCATGGCAGCCTGGCTGGCCAACACAAGTCATCCAGCAAGCTAGCCTAAATTTAATGTAGCCTGGTAAACCAGCCCCTCGTACTTCATTTCGTTTTGTACAGAGGGTCTGGCCTTGCTGCCGTTGACATTCTTGTATTCAGACCAACGAGTCCGAGTCAATCAGCGAACAGAGGGAGTGTTTGTGAGTGATGACATTGATTTTGTGTGTTAGGTTTGAATTGTGGTAGTGGTAGTGCATAGGTAGGCTAAGTGCATACGTCACGATCAGACATTAGCAATTGGGTAAAGGCAGAGCCACTTGTTTTAAACTTTAACAGAGTCCACACCTCCAGGAAGAAATCGTTTCTCAGTGCAGCAAGGCCAGACTCTCTGTACAGAATGAAACGAAGTACAGGGGGCTGGTTTACCAGGCTACATCTAATGGCAGGCTTTGCACAGAACTGTTTCAGAATTTCTAAATACATTATTTGCAGGGTCTACCCAGGCTAATTGTTGCCTAGATAATATTTAAGTGTTGTAATATCGTTCTATAAATGTAAGAAGTACAACTGTGACCGTATATGTCAAGTAGCTTGTTAGTAGTTAGCTAGTCATTAGCTAATTAGCTAACTTAAATCTTTGAGTGATTAAATGGTAATCTACAGTAGTGGGTTCGTCTTGAGTCATGAGTTCATGTTACATTTAACCAACAATCCGTGGTAGCACCATCACTTTTGTTCAACCAGAAACTTTTAATCACATCTAGTTTTCATCCATATTTAGGACTGTAGACAATGTTGCTGCACGTTCTCAACTTTGTGGAGGATATAGCATCAAGTTTGTTTGCCCCACAAGCCTTTGCAATAATACCAATGCAAGTATCCCGCTGATGGAACATTAAGGCAAACAAAAAAGGGTTTTCCTGTAGAACGCCACACTTCTGTCGTGTTTTGACAAAAGGCTACAGTGCACCAACCATCTTTGGTATGGGTACGGGTATGGGTACTTTGCTTCCCCATTTTCCTCTCGTCTTAATCCTCATCAAATAATGGCACAGCTTTTTCTCAGTTTCTGATTGTGCCCAACCTATATTTTCCTGTGGTGTTGGTGTGATGTATTCTTTGAAAGAAAGGCAGAGAGTGGCATAGAGGAAACCTCACCTTCCCTTCTCCTAATAAAAAAGAATAACTTCACCAAGGCAAACCTTTGTGGCCATTTTCAGCTGAGGGCTCTGTGCCGAGGTGTTCCGTGTATTGTGAACTCTTCCTGTCCAAGTCTGAATGAAGAGCCTGTATATCCTCTGTGAATGGGAGAATCAGTGGATCATTCCATTTTGCCTCATTGATGTTCCTAACTGCTGTATGGTATATAATGTCATTCCATGGAGCTGCGTGTACTTTCTGGAAGTTAGAGACTCTCTCGAGTGTTTCCTCATCTCCTGCCATTCTGGCACTCCTTTCTATCAGTTTGTCTAGTTTTGGAGACTATGTCCAAGTTTAAGTGCAAGGGATCCAATTTTTAAATTGCTCTTTGTCACTTTTGTAACCACGTTTTTTTAACGGCCTGAACGTGAGGCAGTGTGAAGTGTGTAGCAGTTTTTGGCGTCTATTAGGTCCTTCATTTCTTTCACAGGTGTGATCTTTCAGGCAATTACAAAAAGTTGTCCAAGTTCTTGCATTTTCTGCCTGATATACTCATGTCTCTTTATATTACAACCATACGTGTTCAGTAAGTGTTATCCAGTTGCAATAGAGAAGGGTCGTACGTAACTGCATTTGTAATGTAGCTGCCATAACTTTTTAGGTATGTGTAGATAGACTGAACCCGAGTCATTCCAGGTTTGATACGATGACTTGTAGGATACAGTCGACAGGTTTTCAGACGTCGCCATAATACCTTTTTTCAAGAAGACACCATGGCAGTAAGCACAGTGCATTACATCTGTGTGTCCTGCATTTGTGCTTGGTCTCTTTTGAGGAACTAGTTCTCCCTTGCTAGTTTTTATCACTTCAGCATTATGAGTATAACTGCCTTAGGATCGACTGGATCACCTCCTTCATGGACTGGAGTTACTCTCGCGTGTTTTCATCTTTGAGGGACCTCACCTGTGGTTAATGATCAATTAAACAAGTCACTATAAATATATAAAATGCAGTAGTAATTCAATAATACACGAAATGTATTAAAACAGCATGAATACCTACCTCACTAGGTAACACACACACACACCTTCACAGAGAAACTCTCTGACAAGAGCATCATGTGTGTGTCTATATGTGTGTGTGTAGCTCTGTGGCCGTGGCGCTGGGCGGTCTGACTCTGTGGCACTTTATACTGATCATGAGGGGGGAGACCAGCGTGGAGAGACACATCAACCGCAAGGAGAGCAAACGCCTCGCACAGCTGGGGAAGGTGGGCATACTCACACACACACACACGCGCGCACACACACACACACACACACACACTCGCACATCAACCGCAAGGAGAGCAAACGCCTCGCACAGCTGGGCAAGGTGGGCATACTCACACACACACACACACAGACGCACACACACTCATCAACCGCAAGGAGACCAATCGCCTCGCACAGCCGGGCATACTCACACACACACACACACAGACGCACACACACACACACATATGTAAGTAAAAGTCTGGGGATAGATCCGGGTGGTATCGCACAGCATTGTGGGATAGATCAGGCATTAGACACTTTAGAATTCCTTAAACACAGATCACAAATATCCACTCCCACACACAGGCTGGTTTTATAAGGACCATAAGCCTGTAACTGGTGTGTTTGTTCAAAGGAGGAAGAAGAGGAGGATGTTTAAAGGAGGAAGAATTCCTTCTTATGAGGAAGAGGCGCCTCTAAGTGGTGTATTAAAGTGTTCGCATCGTGAGGACGTGAGCCTGTAATTGCTGTGATAATTCTCTAATTTGTGTGTGTGTGTGTCCCCAGGTGTTCAGAAACCCCTACCACTTTGGAAGAGTGAACAACCTGAAGATTCTGTTTGGAGTGGAGAAGAGGAGGTTGGTCGTCAAACTAAACTAAACTACTAAAG
Organism: Coilia nasus; assembly: GCA_027475355.1. Lineage (NCBI taxonomy): Eukaryota > Metazoa > Chordata > Actinopteri > Clupeiformes > Engraulidae > Coilia > Coilia nasus. Next base: position 10,394,125 of record CM050216.1, on the reverse strand, counting down.
CTGCAAATAATAGCCGAGTCCAGAATAGACACCGGTCCCTTTTAATAGGCCAGGGCAGCAACAGTGGGCATTGGGCAATAAACGTTGGTCTCAAATAAAGACCGGGTTTGATTTTCTGTTGAGTCATTTGGGATAATGACTCAACTTGACACTGACCCTATCCTAAACTTAACTAAACTAACACTAAACTAATCATAATCCCTCCCCTGAACTAAACTAATCCGATATTCCAGTCCAGAGGAAATGCAAACCGATCTGTTTAGAACTATTAATTAGAACTATTAATAATAATCTTCACTTGTATAGCACAGTTCATACATACAAGATGCAGCTCAAAGTGCTTTACAGTTTGGCAAGATCAACACAAGAGAATATTTCTTACAGTCCAGTGCCGCCGGAGCGGACGAACACAAGAACGAAATGACGTAATGATGCAATGCCCCGTTAATGTGGGCTCTTGCGTGACACAATCATGCAATGTCACAATGACGCAATGCCCATTAATGTGGGCTCTTGCGTGACACAATCATGCAATGTCACAATGACGCAATGCCCCGTTAATGTGGGCTCTTGCGTGACACAATCATGCAATGTCACAATGACTCAATGCCCCGTTAATGCTGGCTCTTGCATGACACAATCATGCAACGTCACAATGACGCAATGCTCCGTTAATGCTGGCTCTTGCGTGACACAATCATGCAATGTCACAACAAAGCATTGCCCCGTTGATACGAGCTTTTGCATGAACACGGGATAACAGTCCTTGTAAGCAAAGGAATATGTGACTAAACAATGAAAAGTTTTCATGACAGGGAAGTATATGGACACACCCCATAGGCATGGCTCCGTTTGTCTGTGTGTGTGTGTGCGAAATGTGGGAAAATGTAACCCTCTCCTCTTTCTCTTTGCCCTACTGTGTGTGTATGTAAGTGTTACTGTAAGCCTCTCCTCTCTTTTTGCCCTAGTGTGTGTTTGTGTGTGTGTGTGTGTGTGTGTGTGTGTGTGTGAAATTGTAACCCTGTTCAATCTCTCTTTGCCCTAGTCATTGGGTGACGCGAGTTCTGTTGCCCTCCTCCCACCCCCCTCACGGAGACGGAATCACATGGGATGCCCCCCCACACAGGACTGACCCCATGGCCATCTGACCCCCCCCTTCCCTCTTCGTGGCCACCCACACACACCAGCCACTGCACACCAGCATCGCCCCCCACAGCAGCACAAGAGAACTGCAGCCCGCTGAGCCCACAGACTGTGGCGTCAGATCCAACATGGAGGACATCCTGTCCACAGTTGCACACACAGAAGCTTCCTGGGATAGCCGACTTTGCTATTTACTGATGAAGCATATCTCTTCAGATCCAAAATGGAGGACATGATGTTTGGAGTCGTTCACAAAAGCTTCCTGGAATCTCTACCTACTTTTATACTGATGAATCATTTATACTGAAGAATCATGTCTCTTTAGATCCAACATGGCAGCCGTCTACAGAGCCAACATGGAGGCCATCCTCCGACTGGAGATGCACATAAAGGCCTCTTGGCGATAAATGACTTTACTTTTTATACTAATGAGCAGCGTGTCTAACGAGCAGCGTGTCTAACAGCTTGTGTAACGAGTAGTGTTTATCCTTAGTGTTCCACAGAGTGTGCTGAGGTTTGAGACATTCTTGGTGCCAAAGAGTGTGAGTGTGTGTGGTTTTTTTGGGGGGGGGGGGGGGGGTCTGCTCTGTTTGAGCGGGAACTGTCGGCACCTCTCTACTGATCAATGAGCCAACATGGAGGCACTGTTGCAGTGCTTGTGGGGTCCCCACTCATCTGTACCAGGAGAAATTGGGGTGTTTGTGGGGTCCCCACTAATCTGTACCAGGAGAAATTGGGGTGTTTGTGGGGTCCGCACTCATCTGTACCAGGAGAAATTGGGGTGTTTGTGGGGCCCCCACTCATCCGTACCAGGAGAAATTGGGGTGTTTGTGGGGTCCGCACTCATCCGTACCAGGAGAGGTCTGGGTGTTTGTGGGGTCCCCACTCATCCGTACCAGGAGAGGTCTGGGTGTTTGTGGGGTCCGCGCTCATCCGTACCAGGAGAGGTCTGGGTGTTTGTGGGGTCCCCACTCATCCGTACCAGGAGAAATTGGGGTGTTTCTGGGGTCCGCGCTCATCCGTACCAGGAGAGGTCTGGGTGTTTGTGGGGTCCGCACTCATCCGTACCAGGAGAAATTGGGGTGTTTGTGGGGTCCGCACTCATCCATACCAGTAGAGGTCTGGAGGTTTATGGGGTCCCCACTGGTCCATACCCAGGAGAAATCGGGGTGTCTGTGGGATCCCCATCTCTACTCAGATACAGGGTGGACGCTGCCTTCTGTCCTGACATTCATGTATTCATTTCACTTCAAGTTCATGACTGATCACACACACACACACACACACACACACACACACACACACACACACACACACACAGCGTCTTAAGACTAAACATCCATTTACCAGCAGGCACATACACTTTTGCTCATGACATTTGATATCATGCTTACATTCTTAACCCTTCATGCTTACATTCAGAATGCTTCATGGCCAGGTTTATAATGCGTCATGGCCAGGTGTATAATGTAACATTCCCACCGAGATGAATAATCCCTCATCATGTGATACTGCCCCCCTCTGGGCACGTTCAAGAGTGTGTGTGTATTTTGGGAGCTTAGCTTTGTCCAGTGTGTGTGTGTGCATGCACTTTGGGAGATTAGCTTTGTCCAGTGTGTGAGTGTGTTTCCCTGAGCCTCTTTCTTGTTGGTGTGTGTTGTGTAAGTCTAGCCCAGTCTCGTGTGTGTGTGTTTTGCTTTAGTGCCTGTCTTGTGTGTGTGTTGTGTAAGTCTAGACCAGTCTCGTGTGTGTGATTTTCCCTGAGCCCCTATTTTGTGTGTGTGTGCGTGTTGCATAAGTCTGGACCAGTGTCCTTTTCACTTACAGCATTACATTTCATTTCATTAAACATCAACAGTGCTAATTAGGTCCGCTTGTCCGACCGCAGGTGTATATGTGGTCTGCGTATCGGAGCTCTGGTGTGTGTGTTTGTGCATGCGCGTGTGTATGTGGTCTGCCATCTGTGTATCAGAGCTCTGGTGTGTGTGTGTGCGTGTGAATGAGGTCTGCCTGTCTGCGTATCGAAGCTCTGGTGTGCGTGTGTGTGTATGTGGTCTGCCTGTCTGCGTATCGAAGCTCTGGTGTGCGTGTGTGTGTATGTGGTCTGCCTGTCTGCGTATCGGACCTCTGGTATGTGTGTGTGCGGATCGGAGCTCTGGTGTGTGTGTGTACCCAATCCAGCTCCCGTCTGGTGTGTGTGTGTGTACCCAACCCAGCTTCCGTTTGGTGTGTGTGTAGGGGGGACCCAACCAGCCCTGCCCACATGTGAAGCAGAAAGCGCTGCAGGGGGGAGGGGCCACAGACCGTCACTGGAGCGACCGAAGAGTGCCATGGAAACCGGTTGTTATGACAACCAGACCCATGTGACCAGACTATTCAAACACATTTTTTATGGAAACATGTTTGTTTTTGTAAAGCTGTTTGTTTATGAAAACATATTTGTTTTGGTAAAGCTGTTTGTTTATGGAAACCTGTCTGTTTTGGTACAGTTGTCTGTTTATGGAAAGCGGTTAGTTTTCAGCTCTTGGCATCATGTTGTTGTGTCTTTATGGAAATTGCTGAATGCACTGAGACTAATGAAGCTAACAAGACTTACACACATAAATACTTTTATTCTGACAAACAAACCTCCAGTCTTAAAATCTTACAAAACCGCTTTTATTGAGCAGGAACGTTACTGACATTTAAATATCTTTCTGTGATATGGTTTTGCATTTGCTGTGTGAGTCTATTACATTTCAATATGTTCCATAAAAATGCTTTTGTACTTGCTGCCTGCGTGATGGTCTGGAAAATGTTTTTTTTTTACTTGTATGTATGCTTTAATACTGTGTGTGTGTGTGTGTGTGCGTGTATAACATGTATTTTGGCAATCCCAGCATCGGTAAGTGTGTGTGTGTGTGACGTGGTTTCCAGTGTCAGTGGCCGTACACACCTGCCTTTACACCCTTCACCTGACAGCACACTGACCAATCAGGGTCAGGGGAGGCGGTGTGAGCTCACTTCCTGTCTGAGTGGGCGGGGCGTCAGTGCGTTGTGTTGATCTCCGGGGGGGCGTTGCCATGGCAGCGCTGGACTCTTGTGCGTTTGGGGGCAGAAGCGTAGAAAAGGCAAACATCATGTCTGCGGGTGGGGGTGGGGGGGCCTGCACACGCAAGCACGCTCACACTCACTCACACACACACACACACACACTCAAACACACACCTCATCCGTGAGCCTCTACCCCTCCTCACTCTCGGCCTTGGGTTCACCTTCCAGGGCTTCCCAACAGGAACCTGAAAATAGCACACACACACACACCGAGTGAGGCAGGTATGTCACTACTGTGGAAATGGAGTTTGGGAGAATGATATGTGTGTGTGATTGGGGGAGTTCACTTAGATGGCAACAAGATCATTCCCCTCTGCGCTAAACGGCATGAGTCAGGATGTGTGTGTGTGTGTGTTTGTGTTAGTGTATGTGTGTGTGTGAGAGAGAGACTCACTGAAGGTCTCCTGAAACACAGGCCTCATTCATACAGTAGTACCATCAGAAACAGAGAAGGAAAGAGTGTGTATATGTGCTGCAAGACAGAACAAGTCTGTGTGTGTGTGTGTGTGTGTGTGTGGTGTTAGTGGGAGTAAGAGATCTCTCACATGACTGGCTGTGTGATTAAAAGGATACAAAGGCAGGGGCTTAAATGGTGAAAGAGTGTGTGAGTGTGTCTGCGTAAATGAGAGGGAGAGAGTGTGTGTGAGACTGACTGACTACTCCCCCCTGGCGGTGACCTCCTTCCTCACGAGTCTCTTGTGTCAAAGAGTGTGTGTGTGTGTGTGTGTGTGAGGGCTCATTCACACCGCCTTGAGCGTATTCAGCGCGTGGGCGTATTCAGCACGTGGGCGTATTCTGGCGTGGGCGTATTCAGCACGTGGGCGTATTCTGACCGTATGACCATTCACACCGGACATGTCAGCGTATTCAGCGCGGGAGCGGGAAGCCCCGTCTTTAAATGCACTTGGCCAATGTCTTTAGGTGCACATAGCCATGTTTCCCTATCTCTCACTTTAGTAAACACAATATGTGCTTCTCTGGTTTTATTTCCTTACTTTAAACGTTGTTTAGAAAGCAGCACTGCACCTATAGTGCAACTTGACACTTTGATAAGGTCAGTGGAATATTTGACATCGTTCTAAATCATGTAGGTAGGCTGATCATTGTCAAAGCCTTTATTCACTCCCGGTACAAGAAAAACGAACGCGTTTTAACCCCTTCCATAAAGTTATGATAAACTCTACCTCTTTGCCAACAGTCACTTTGCCTACATCGGGTAAATAAATTATTAAATGTAGTGACTTATGGACCTCAGTTTTGCCTAGTGGCTTGTTGACTAGATTTATCAAACCAAGTAGGAAACACTGAATGACAAGAACGAGGTTACTATTTTTTTTATAGCTCGAGTGGTTTACAGAAGACCGATTGAAGCTCTTCTTGCATTAAGACTCCGACGAAGAAATCTAAAGAGAAATCTTGCTTCTTCCTATTAAGAACATACAAGCTCCACC
>CM050216.1:10353438-10383438 GCA_027475355.1 Coilia nasus | reverse complement strand
GCCTGACCAGGGAAGAAAACACACATCATAGTACCCTAAACACACACACACACACACACACACACACACACAGACACACACACATACCACTGCACACATACACACACACGCACACTTCACACACACACACACATTACAGCAACCTACACACACACATACATTATAGTATCCTACACACACACACATACACACATCACAGCAACCTACACACGCACATATACATCATAGCACCCTACAGACAAACACACAGACACACACACACACACGGGGAGGTTGTTGTCAGGCAGAAAGGCCACACACACACATATATATATCTCATTTACAACCACATACACATATATCTCATTTACATACACACACACACACACATCTTGAGGAGCTGTAGGCTGGGAGGGAGGTTGTTGTCGGGCAGAAAGGCCACACACACACACACACATATATATCTAATTTACACACACACACACACACACACACACACACACACACACACACACACACACCTTGAGGAGCTGTAGGCTGGGAGGGAGGTTGTTGTCGGGCAGAAAGGTCACACACACACACACACACCTTGAGGAGCTGTAGGCTGGGAGGGAGGTTGTTGTCGGGCAGAAAGGTCACACACACACACACACACCTTGAGGAGCTGTAGGCTGGGAGGGAGGTTGTTGTCGGGCAGAAAGGCCACACACACACACACACACCTTGAGGAGCTGTAGGCTGGGAGGGAGGTTGTTGTCGGGCAGAAAGGCCACATCTCCGTCCAGGAAGAGAGACACCGATCTAGCTGCACTCACTGCTGCACAGCTGCGCACACACACACACATTACACACATACACACACACACACACGCACACACACACACACACACATTACACACATGGTTAGCAGATGTGTTTGTGTTGGTGTGTGTGTGGTGTGTGTGTGTGCATGTGCGTGTGTTTGTGTGTGAACGAGAATGCACATTTGGTACGAATAAATCTGTGAAACTTGTTTGCATGTTTCACTCCAAGTGTGAGTGTGGTTTTAATTTCCTATGCATGCGGTTGGGTTGCTGTGTCTAAGAGTCAGAAGGTGTGTGTGTGTCAGAAATAGTGTGTGTGTGAGAGAGAGAGTGTGTCTGTGAGAGAGTGTGTTAGTGGTAAATCTGTCTAGCTACTGTGTGTGTGTGTGTGTGTGTGTGTGTCAAAGAGAGAGAGTGTGTGTGTGTGTGAGAGAAAGTGTTAGTGGTAAATCTGTCTAGCTAGTGTTTGTGTGTGTGTTTGTGTGTGTGTGTGTGTTTCAGAGAGAGAGTGTGTGTGTGAGAGAGAGTGTTAGTGGTAAATCTATCTCGCTAGTGTGTGTGCATGTGTGTGTGTGTGTGTGTCAGAGAGAGTGCGTATGTGTGAGACAGTGTTAGTGGTAAATCTGTCTCGCTAGTGTGTGTGGTCTAGTTGCCGCTTGCTGCTTTGGTCTGTAGTGCAGGTGGCCTGACCAACTGTTTCCCGTTTTTGTCTTTGCTTTGTCTATGTACAGACCTACAGGTCTGCGTGTGTGTTTTGGGGTGTGATGTGATGTGGTGTGTGTGTGTGTGTGCGTATGTAAATGAGATAAGCGTGTGTTACCTGTGTGTGTTGCGCGCGTGTGTGTGTGTGTCTTAGGGCCCGTCCACACGACAACGTTTTCAGGTCGAAACGGTAAAGTTTGTTTGCGTTTTGGCCTTTCGTCCACACGGCGCCGGAGATTTGGGTGCCCGAAAACGATACTTTTTGAGAACGGGTTCCAAAGTGAGAAAGTCTGACAACGCCGCCGTTTCGTTTTCGTGTAGACAGGCAAAACGCAACCTTTTGAAAACGATGACGTCGTCGCCCCTTCACCTTGCGCTGCACATCTCATAACAACTTCAAACTTTTACACTTAAGTGGGTCAATTTAACGACATGACATCTCACAACAGCGGCAAACTTTTACAAACAGGTTGTTGTGGGATAATTTGGGGTATAAATGGTCTGCAGTGTAGGCTCTGTGTAATGCAACTGTTTCTACCTTCGGACATTGAACTACAAAATGTTTTTTGTATACATCGCTAGTTCAGTCCAACAAACACTTCTCGTTATGCTTATTAAATAGGGCAACTGTCGCTGCATCCGACCCACCTAAACGAGAACACACATTGCTAAAATCAACATACATTACATGTTTAAAGTGAATCACTGCGCGTCTGATCATGCCTCTCAAGCTGGGACAGTACACCTTTCGCAATGGAAACGCAATGAAAACGTTCCCGTGTGGACGTAAATATTTACTGCTCCGTTGTCGTGTGGACGCGACTTTTTTTTTAACGTGCAAAGAAAAAAATCCAGGAACGTTGTCGTGCGGACGGGGTCTTACTCTGTGCTCAGACGGGAGCAGGAAGTGCTGATGATTGGAGCGACAGCAGCAAGGACCGCCTCCTCCGCCAGAGGACTCCGCCCCCCTTCATCTGCGCGCACACACACACACACACACATATACACACACATCAGAGCAGCTACAGGAAGTCACATCACTTTAACCCCATGTAGACTGACAGTAATAATTATTCCCCATCTGCATGGGCCTCTCCTGTAGTGTGTGTGTGTGTGTGTGTGTGTGTGTGTGTGTGTGTGTGTGTGTGTATGTGTGTGTATGTGTGCGTTTCTGTGTGTTTTGACTGACAGTAATCATTAACTCACTCCATCTGACAGAGCTGCTCTTTGACATTCCACTGACCTCAACAACCCCCACGCACTGTCTCCTATACATGCAAACGTGTGTATGTGTGTGTGTGTGTGTGTGTGTGTGTGTATGTGTGTGTGTGTGTGTCTGTGTGTAGCAGCAGATGTACCTTGAACTGCAGCCTGTACGGCCAATCCCAGCAGTCGCGGGGTGATGACATCATGGAAGAAGCGTCCAATGTCTGCGTCCGTGAGAGGGGCGTGTTCTGCTATCCTCTGCAGACTCTGGCACACGGAGATGACATCATCCACCGAGAAAGATCCACTACCTGGAGCAGAACATGGGTGAGGTTGTTTCATTACTTTACACCACATTACCATTCCATTACTATACACTACATTACATTACATTACACTACATTCCATTGCACTATATTCTACTGCATTCCATTCCATTACTTACATTCCATTACAGATATGCAGAGGAGAACAGAGTAACCGAGATCGTATGTGTGTGTGTGAGGGGTTACATGTGTGTTTGTGTGTGTGTGCAAGAGCGTAACAGAATAAGTGAGACATTAGGTGAGTACAGGACAGTACTGGTAGATTAAGAGGTTGCTGTCGTTAGGAAGGGAAGTCCTTCCGAAAAGCTGTGTGTGTGTGCCGCGTTGAGGGCGGCCAGTAAGATGTGTGTGTGTGTTACCTGTGTGTGTGTGTGTGTGTGTGTGTTACCTGTGTGTGCGGCGCTGAGGGCGGCCAGGAGGATGTGTGTGCTCTCCTGCAGGAGGCTGGATTCAGACGTCACTCGTGGCAGTGCGCTCACACACCTCTGCCGCACGGCATTCTGGGAGTCGGGGGCGTCGCCCTGGACCATGGGTTCTAAGGACACACACACAAAACACCTCAGGCGCTGTGTGTGTATGTGTGTACATGTGTCCTGTATAGGTGAAGATGTGTGTGTGTATCAGTGAAGGTGTGTGTGTGTGTGTGTGTGTGTGTGTGTGTGTGTGTGTACCAGTGAAAATGTGCTCCTTGAGTTTGGGCAGCATCCTGGAGGAGAAGGCAGCAGGGTGCAAAGGAGAGAGAGAGCCAACACACTCCTCCACCGCAGCACTGTGAGAGGGATGAGAGAGGGATGAGAGAGGAACAGGAGGGAGACGGGGGAGAGGGGAGAGAAAGAGAAAGCGAAAGAGAGACCATACAACCATCACACAACCATAACACAACCATCACACAACCATAACACAACCATCACACAACCATCACACAGCCACACATCTGCACAATACTGTACATGGTCACATGTCATATGATCTAGCCCATCTTCACACATGGTGTTTTTGTATGTTGTGTTTGTGAGTGTGGGGTGGGGGGTTGAGAGAGAGTAGAGAGAGATAATGTATATATATGTGTATATGTTAGAGGTGTGAACTTTCACTCATCTTACGATTCCATTCGATTACGATTATTAAGCTAGCCATTCGATTCGATTCGATATCTCGATGCATCACGATGCATCGCGATTCTTCACATCAATTTTCTATATTACTGCACATGGCTTTGATTTCATCAACAAGCACAAGCAGTCAGATATTATCTTCCTATTTTATTTAATAAAACTCAACAGCCACCAATATTCATGGCAAATTAAAAACATTATGAAATAAAAAGTAACAGCACAGTTTAGTATTACACAAGAAAATACATTATAATCGATTATCATCTGCTATTGAAACGATTATTAATCGTTCATGTCTGCATCACGATGCATCGATTATATGATTAATTTCAACACCCCTAGTATATGTGTGTACCTGACGCGTGGGTCGTAATCCTGTAGAATGAGTGTGGTCAGGTATGTGTATGTGTGTGTGTGTGTGTGTGTGTGTGTGTACCTGACGTGTGGGTCGTAATCCTGTAGAATGAGTGTGGTCAGGTATGTGTGTGTGTGTGTGTGTACCTGACGTGTGGGTCGTCCTCCTGTAGAATGAGTGTGGTCAGGTGATCCACAGCCAGCTCCACATCAGACGGGCTCAGCACACCTACGACATTACAACAGGTGTGTGAGAGGGTGTATAGGTGTGTTTGTGCATGTGTGAGAGCGGTTAGTATGCGTGTGGCTGTGTATTGCTGTGTGTGTGTATGTACATGTGTGTTACGCCGAGAGGGCGTGCATGCTTTATGCTGGTTCTTGTTGTTCCTTTTGTGTCCAGTAGGTGGCCCCAGCAGGGTACTCCGGATGGCCTACAAAAGGCGACCAATCATTCTCTCTCTTTCCGTCTTTTTCTCTCTCCTCTCTCTATATGTGTGTGTGTGTGTGTGTGTGCGTGTGCTACCTGTGTGTTGAGCCAGGGTGGCAAGTATACGTGTTGCGGTGATCTGTCTGTGTGTGTGTGTGTGAGAGAGTGTGTGTGTGAGAGAGTGTGTGTGTGTGTGTGTGTGTGTGTGTTAACTGTGTGTTGAGCCAGGGCGGTAAGTATGCGTGTTGCGGTGATCTCTGTGTGTGTGTGAGTGCGTGTGTGTGGGAGACAGAGTGTGTGTGTGTGTGTGTGTGTGTGTGGGTGAGAGAGTGGGTGTGTTACCTGTGTGTTGAGCCAGGGCGGTAAGTATGCGCGTTGCGGTGATCTGTGTGTGTGTGTGAGAGAGAATGTGTGTGCGTGTGTGTGAGTGTGTGTGTTAGCTGTGTGTTGAGCCAGGGCGGTAAGTATGCGCGTTGCAGTGATCTGTGTGTGTGTGTGTGTGTGAGAGAGTGGGTGTGTGTGTGTGTGTGTGTGTGTGTGTGTGTGTGTGTTACCTGTGTGTTGAGCCAGGGCGGTAAGTATGCGCGTTGCGGTGATCTGTGTGTGTGTGTGTGTGTGTGTGTGTGTGAGTGTGTGTGTTACCTGTGTGTTGAGCCAGGGCGGTAAGTATGCACGTTGCGGTGATCTGTGTGTGTGTGTGTGTGTGTGTGTTTGTGTGTGTGTGTGAGAGAGAGTGTGTGTGTGTGTGTGTGTGTGTGTGTGCGCAAGTGTGTGTGTTACCTGTGTGTTGAGCCAGGGCGGTAAGTATGCGCGTTGCGGTAATCTGTGTGTGTGTGTGTGTGTGTGTGTGTGTGTGTGTGCGCGTGTTACCTGTGTGTTGAGCCAGGGCGGTAAGTATGCGCGTTGCGGTGATCTGTGTTGCGGCTCCAGACTCACTCAGGGCAGAAAACACCACAGCGCACAGAGACGCACCAAACTGCAGGAACACACACTCCTCTGTGGAATATAACACAGACCTTTTATAACACACACTCCTCTGTGGAATATAACACAGACCTTTTATAACACACACTCCTCTGTGGAATATAACACAGACCTTCTATAACACACACTCCTCTGTGGATCATATAACACACACACCTTTTATAACACACACTCCTCTGTGGATCACAACACACACACCTTTTATAACACACACTCCTCTGTGGATCACAACACACACACCTTTTATAACACACACTCCTCTGTGGATCATAACACACACACCTTTTATAACACACACTTCTCTGTGGATCACAACAAACACACACCTTTTATAACACACACTCCTGTGTGGATCACAACACACACACCTTTTATAACACACACACCTTCTGTAATACACACATCTCTGAAAATCACCCTGGAATTCCAACACACTATCCTGGGCTTATACAACAGAGACACAGAGTGTGTGTGTGTATGATTGAGTGTGAGTATGTGTGTATATCATTAAGTGAGTGTGAGTGTGTGTGTGTGTGTGTGTGTGTGTGTGTGTGTGTGTGTGTGTGTGTGTGTGAGTGTATGAGTGTGTGTGAATGTGTGAGTGTGTGAGTGTGTGATTAGTCTTACCTCCCTTGGCAAGTGTGCTGGCCTCTGTGTGTGTATTACAGAGTGTGTGTGTGTGTGTGATATGTCTTACCTCCCTCAGCAGGTATACTGGCCTCAGTGGGCTGGACGAAGCCCTGCAGTACCTCCAGTAGGGTGCGCCGCTGAGCGCTCTGGCAAACACACAGCACCAACATGTTTACAGCAATTCTCACAAAATTGCTTTCGAAACCTTCAACCCTTTTAATATCTAACTCAGAAGAGTAAGGAGAGAAGGCCAAGGTGTTCTACTATTGTTCTAAGAGCTTAGAAGTGACTGTGGGCTTATTATCAGTGTTCTACAGGCTTACTAATGCTTATTACCTGTGTTCTACAGGCCTACTAATGCTTATTACCTGTGTTCTACAGACTTACTAATGCTTATTACCTGTGTTCTACAGGCTTACTAATGCTTATTACCTGTGTTCTACAGGCCTACTAATGCTTATTACCTGTGTTCTACAGGCTTACTAATGCTTATTACCTGTGTTTCTTTTATAACCTGTATTCTGTTATTACCTGTGTTCTGCACACGTCTCACCTGTATTCTGCTGAGGTACTAAGGGCTAAGTACCTGTGTTCTATTGAGGTACTGCAGGTTCTGAGGTGTGTGTTGTGCAGGTGTGTGTGTACCTGTGTTCTGCAGGTGTGTGTGTACCTGTGTTCTGCAGGTGTGTGTGTACCTGTGTTCTGCGGGTGTGTGCTGTCCAGGTGTCTGTGTACCTGTGTTGTGCAGGTGTGTGTTATGCAGGTGTGTGTGTACCTGTGTTCTGTGGGTGTGTGTTCTGCAGGTACATGGTTCGGCAGGTGTGTGTTGTGCAGGTGTGTGTACCTGTGTTCTGCGGGTGTGTGTTCTGCAGGTACATGGTTGGGCAGGTGTGTGTTGTGCAGGTGTGTGTACCTGTGTTCTGCGGGTGTGTGTACCTGTGTTCTGCGGGTGTATTGTTCTAGCAGCAGCGGGAGCACAGCTGACTCCACCCTCAGGCACGCCCTGTAGGAGGCCCCGCCCACCGCCTGCAGGATCTTGGCACTGGGCCACACCAGCCGCAGGTCCGGCTCACTCAGGTGGTGCTGGCAGTCTGGGAGTGTGTGTGTGTGTGTGTTGGTGTGTATGCGTGTTGGTGTCGGAGTGTGTGTGTGTGTGTGTGTGTGTGTACGTGTGTGTGTGTGTGTGTGTGTGTGTGTGTGTGTGGGGGGGGGGGGGGGGGGGTATGGAGACAGACAAACAAGTGGCAAGTAGTCACACACACAAGTGGGTCACATATAAAGTTTATCTGTAGCACAATGTGCAGGACTACATTACCACACAAACATACACACTCACACATGTAAACACACACAGGTACACACACCTTTGAGCACGAGGTCCAGGAGTGTGTGCAGGGCGTCGTCTGCGTCGTAGGTGATGACGGAGCGAGACAGGGCCGCAGTAAGCGCGCTCAGAGCAGACAGCGCCGCACCCTCCACACGCTCACTCGCCGTCTGGAACACCTGCACACACACACACACACACACACACACACACACACACACACACACACACACGCGGGAACACATAGGTGCGCACATGCACACACACCCAAACATGCACACACCCACAGAGTTACAAGCAAAGATTCTCAGTAAACTGCTGTACAAGGTTCCATAAGTCTGTGTGTGTGTGTGTGTGTCTATTTGCGAGTGTGTGATTGTGTGTGTGTGTGTGTGAGTCCTACCTCTCTGCGTAAGGACGCCCATAGTCCTGAGAGGAATGGGGAGAGTTCTTTATGTCCATAGACAGGCCCACAGTCAGCCTGCAACACATGGACACACTCTTTACACCTCTGTGTATGTGTGTGTGTGTGTGTGTGTGTGTGTGTGTGTGTGTGTATGTGTGTGTGTGTGTTGGGTGCAGTCTGGCTACAAATGTGTGTGTGTGTGTGTGTGTAGGTGTTAGTGTGTGTTAAGCTTACCAGTGTTTGAAGGGCTTCCACTTTGGCACTCTTTACGTCAGAGTCCAGCTTCTCAATGATGAGGGGGATCAGGAACTGTAAACACACACACACACACATACACACACACACACACACACACACACACACAGATATTAAACACTACCTTCACCTATTGTGAGTGTGTGAGTGCTATGGGTCACCCTTCACTGGCTAATCTCGGAAACCTGTGACCCGTGTGTCTGAACACATTTGTGCACATGTGTACATGTGTGTGACTGTGCGTGTTGTGCGGGGGTGTGTGTGTGACTGTGCGTGTGCATGTGTGTGTGTTTGAAATATGTGTGTGTGTGTTTAACATTGGTGTGAGTGAGTGATATGTGTGTGTGTAACATTCGTGTATGTATGTGTGTGTGTGTGTGTGTGCATGTGTGTGTGTGTACCTCAGCAAACAGTGGCGTTCCGGTCAACACGGCTCTGAGGGACAGGACGAGATCTTCTTGTTTGATCCCGTGAGGATCGTTGGGAGGCTAAATACACACACACACACACACACACATTAAATACACACACACAACCACAGAACACACCAGGAGATTTAGACAAGTTTAGACAAACAACAACCAGTTTAGCAATCAGAGGTGATCAATCACACAGACTCAGAGATAGTTAATGATGTGTGTTTCTAAGCTGAGAGTCTGAACTTCCACGTTTCACAACAACTTCAAATACATATGCATTAACACACACACACATACGCGCTCGCACACACACCAATGCATACACACACCCACACACACAAACCCACCGGTGTGAAGTCTATGGGGAAATAGCAGGAGGTGACTTCAAACAGCTCCTCAGTGAATTTACCTGAGAGGGGGGGGGGTAGAGAATGGGAGAGACAGATAGAGAGGGTTAGAGGGACGGAAAAAGAGAAAGAAGAGGAGGAGAGGTGGGGGAGAGGAGGAGAGATGGAAAGGTGGAGGAGAGGAAGAGAGAGCAGTGATGATGAGAAGAAGTAGAGATGGAGGTGGAGTGTCATATCCACAGATGAAGGACAGAGGGAGCAGTGAGAAGGAGGAGAAGACAGGAGAGGAGAGGAGGAGGAAAAGAAAAGAAGATGAGGAGTGTTGTCACCCATATCCACAGATTAAGTAGAGATGGAGTACTGATGGGGAGGTTGAGGAGAGGAGGAGAGGAGAGGAGAGGAGAGGAGAGGAGGAGAGATGAGGAGAGGAGAAAAGAGGAGAGGAGAGGAGAGAAGGAGTGCGGCCTTACCCAGGTTGTATCCGTGGACAACGATGTTGCGGGCGATCTGGAAGGCCAGCAGGAGGTTGCGCGGATCGCGCTCACCATCCATCGACTGCACGAACCCAAACACGAAGTCTGAACCCAGCCCCTTCAGCTCTGCACACACACACACACACACACACACACACACACACACACACACACACACACACACACACACACACAGACATCCAGTCTCAGGTGCACCGAAAGTATGATGTAGTAATTCCTACCACAACTAATAAAATCAGTCTCATTAAAAAAAAATGTTTGAATTGGGTGTATGCCAACACACACGCACACAAACACACACACACACGCATAGTGTGTGTGAGTACACAGGTGAGAGAATCTAGACCCTACCCTGCTCTCGAGACTCCATCAGGTTGATCAGGATGCTGTACACACATGACCGCTCTTGAATCATCAGGGACTAGAGAAGAGCACACACACAGAGTTACACAGGGAAGAGGCTCCTCACCTACCTGCATGCACACACACACACACACATGTGCGCACACACACACACATACACACACACACAGATAAAGGCTCCTCACCTGCACGTGTGTATCCTGAAAGACAGATTTAAGTATTGACACTGCAGACCCTGGGGGCAGCGCTGAAGACTTTGTCTATGGAGAAGACAACACATCACCATCACACACACACACGTGTATAAAACAGGCCAGTGGCGAGGCAGGTCATAACAGAGTTTTGAGTCCTTGTACAACACACACACACACACACACACACACACACACACACACACACACACAGAGTTGTGTGTGAAACAGGACAGTGCTGATGTGGTACCTACCAGAGCCTTGAGTCCCTGTAATACGTGTGGGATGATGACATAGTGATCCTTCAGCCTGTTCTCATAGAACACCACCAGGACCTCCACTGGAACAGAAAACACACACACACACACACACACACACACACACAAGAAGGCAACATTAGATACGGCTTATGGGCGTGCTTTGCTCTTATTACAACACAACGCCTCATGACATCAGAGTTTACCAGTTCCCCTGTGCTGTGCTGTGTGTGTGTGTGTGTGTGTGTGTCTGTGTGTGTGTGTGTGTGTGTGTGTCTCACCCTCTCTCTCGTTAAGGCAGCTGTAACACTCCTGCAGGACCTCTGATAAGAGCTTTACTCCTCGGGCACGTGTGTCGTGCTGAGAGCTCGTCAGACTCAAGCTGTGGAGGAACACAGTCCTCTGCTCAGACACATACTTCCTTTCACACACAACAATGCAGCAGGACAACATCCCATAATAACTCACAACAACACAGCACAAAAACAGTGCCCTGCTTGCTCAGAACTAATGGCTTTAGATTAGATGGTTTGAGATTGAGAAGATAGCTAGTGTGGATGTTTTTCTCAGAGGATCTTGTCAACACAAAAATGTAAAGTAAAATGAGTAAAAAAAAGTGATTCTGTACCCCAGAGCCTCCACGAGCTGCAGGACTGTGAACTGACCGTTCTTGACTCCTGCAAGATAAACACACACACACACACACACACACACAAATTATCCACACGTGGCACAGGTGTCAGACAACAAAGGTTTACATGTGGGGCGTAGTGCGACTTCAGGCGGTCAGAGTCCAGTGACAGGTCCACCAGGTGATGCGTTTAGCGACTGACTCGCTTCCCAGAGTGATAGTCAGGCAGCCATACAGAGCCCACGGCGTTACCCACTCAGCGGGCTATGTACTGGCGTGTAAATGGCATCAGTACATACCTACTACTTCGTATCTCATACAGAAGATGCCACACAAACTGTCTCGACAGAGCTCTGTCCTAGCCCCTGCTTTACTCTGAAAGCAGGATGTGGTGAATGGCTAGCTCTTGAGCTAACTTGCTAGTTAGCTTAATGCACGGCGGTGCGGGCATCACATGTGTATTTACACAGCTCGATTCTATGCCACTCTGCATAGGCCTGTTTAAACAACGACCACGCTAGCCGAGAACTTTATGTCACCTTTCGCAGTGTCTGCAGCTTTGGTGTCCTGCTGTCCAGACACAAATTCCTCCACTAAGCCGAGGAGCAACGAACTGTCCGTAGCCATTCTGCTCCACCGTGCATTCACTTTTCCTTGCTGCGCATGCGTAGGAAGTTAGGATTACATCTGGTAAAGTGTTTATTGTTGTGCGACATTGCACAATTCAAAGCTGCGAGGTACAAACGTCTACTCAGGTCATCATTGTTGACAAATAAATAATTTAGTAGATTTATAGTGGTCCTTGTGAGATTTTAAGGAGAGAGTCGATTTCGTTGTTATTTTATCACTTGTTTTATTTAATTTTAGACTGAGTATCTGACGATACTGGGATATATGATTTGTGCATGCAATATTCTTTGTTTATGGCATACATTATTTTAGCAGAAAATGAAGCGTGTTTCAGTGGGTATTTTTAATTGGCTGCTTTGTGTGACGCAAAGCAAAACTTGCACATGTACTGGCGCAGGCGTACTACGTTTCTGAAAGGCTGACTATTCCAAGATCAGGAAGGGAAAGGAATTTTACCCTGGTCGGGGAAACTATGAAGCCTTTGAAGTTTGGAAACTTTTATGGAGGAAATTAACGGCTAACAAACAACTGCGGAACATCTCAAAGCAATTCTAAAGACTTTTCAAGGAGGCACTGGACTAGTAAACTTCCAGGACTTGATGGCCAAAGTTTGTTATTGTGGTTTGAAAGCTAGCTAGCCAGGAAAGGTATCGTGTACGTTAGCTACCCAGCTAGTCTGCCAGCTTACTTATATCATTAGCCAGACGGCTAACGTTGTCGTAGCTTTTTGAGTAGTTGGTAGATACCTCACAGTTGCTGCTTCTTGATAGCTAGTCGGTATATGAGGCATTAAATCCAGCTAAGGACGGGTAGCAGATGTGGGGATCATTTAGCTCCAAAAGCTTACCTTGACTTGTGAATGCATGTTAGATGAGTAACACATCCTCCAGGGATGATAACGTTGCCGCTTACAAGCTACCTCTGACGGGAAAAGTTGCAGTTGATGAAATAGTTAGGCCCCAGGCAGTCTGTATGATTGCCGTGGATTTTTGTGCGTATTTAGCCACATGTCTAGTACCATCTCAACGCACGAGAGTCGCCGTGTTGTTTGGAATGTTTGACATATCAAATAATAATAGTTGGATCACCATTCAGAAGTGTCCTTGTTTGATATGTAGCTAGCTAGTTAGCTGCTTGCCTCTATAAAAGTCATTTCTATTAAGGTGGTCCTCCTCGTCCGCATCAAAGTACTTAACGTTAATTGAAGACACCCTACCAAGAAACTGAGTCTGAACTAAGACGTTTCGGTTTTGTGTGGGAAGTTTATTGAAGTGATAGGGAACGTTGTCGTTACATTTCCGTCCTAGCTAGCGTTTATAAACCCAGTTGATTGTCTGTGCCAAGACATTCTGATTCTAATCAGCCTTTTGAACTTCCTTATTGAAGTTTGAGCCGTATCGGGCAGTGCTGCCACTTCTGTGTGCCAGACTGGGACTCGGTTTATTTGCATCACCAGAGCAGTGATGTCGCGCTTCGTGTCCAACTGACCACCATGGGAGGATGTGTGGGCAGAGAGCGTGGGTATTCACGCGAACAGGGGTCGTCTCGCGCCGGTGGGAGGACCGGACGTAAACGTGGAGGTAAGATCCCCGTTAAACTATTACACTGCAAACTTGTGACGGCCAGCTCTTTCAGACCAAGTGTCTATCACATCCATCACAGCTAACTCGACTGCCTTCAAGGTCGGCCCAGCCGATGACGCTTTAAAGGGGTGGCGACGTATCTGTACCTTAGGTAATGTGCTGTGGCAGCCCGCACTCTGTGTGTTTACAGTGGAAAAGTGCGTCAGCAGCTTCAGGAGACGCGGGTGTCTCTTACCCTAGCAAACCTGACGATGAGACCAACACACCTTTTCTATCTCTGCATGAACATTAGCGCACCTGCTCAGACACGCACACTTGCAGCTGCCCCATCCCCCCTTAGACGAAGTGAATTTATAAATTGGGACTATGGTACGTTTGCTTCTTTGCCACCACAGTAAGATAACGCACACCTTGAATGAAGCTAAAGAAGGATGATCATAAAATGTTGGCTAGGTGTTGATAGGCCTTAGGTCCAGCTGTGTGTGTAGTCTCTCACCATCTTGCTAAGCGGGTGTGTTTACCTGCAGGTGAAAGGCCAGGTGACGCCTGTCTGATACACCTGTGACAGTGTTGGCTTTATGAGTGGGCAAGTGAAATGCCGCCTGTCTGATACACCTGTCCCAGTGTTGTCTGATATACCTGTGACAGTGTTGACTTTACGGGAACACAGGTGAAAGAACGCCTGTCTGATACACCTGTGCTAATGTTGTCTTTATGGGTGAAAGTGTTGTCTGCAGGTGAAAGGCCGCCTGTCTGATACACCTGTCCCCATGTTGTCTGATACACCTGTGACAGTGTTGACTTTACGGGAACACAGGTGAAAGAACGCCTGTCTGATACACCTGTGCTAGTGTTGTCTGATACACCTGTGACAGTGTTGGCTTTACGGAAATGCAGGTGAAAGGCTGAGAACGTGCCTTCGCTCTGCCAATCCCAGGCCGAGGTTGTGAGTGCTTTATGAGTGGACTCTGATACCAAAGTGTATAGTTTGTGTTATGGTGCGTTTGGAGCTGTTCCAGTGCACCGTGTGGGTGTGTGTGGGTGTGTATGTTTGCGTATTTGTTGGCAGAAGTGTGTGTGTGTGTCATCTGACCTGTGATGACGTTGAGGACACAGGCTGCTTATCGCCCTGTAGATGTGTTTGGTGTCATGGGACGTACAGTGGTATTGTCAGAGTAGAACTGTGACTGTGTGTTTGTGTGTGTGGGGGTGGGGGGGGTCTACATGGCTTAGTCAGTGTTAGGAGTTTTACTACCTACTCAGTTATTGGGGTTACTTATCGACACACACTCTTGGAGTGCTGGCTGCCTTCTAACACACACTCTGGCATTACCCACCTGTTTGCTTAGCCTGTGTGTCACTGTTGCAGCTCATATAACACCGCTTACGTACTAAAGCCTGGAGGTGTGTGTCTGTGTGTGTGTGTGTGTGTGTGTGTGTGTGTGTGTGTGTTAGTTGGTGTTTGTATGTAGTGTGTTGATTGCCACGACACTGAACCGCACGCACCTGTCGTGACTGGCTGTGGTAGCTCAGGGAAGTAAAAGTTGTAGCGTGTCTTGATATTGGTAGTAGTAGTAATCGCTATTGTAGACCAACACACAGCCGGCAACGGCTCCACAGACAGACAGAAACAACTCCACAGACAGACAGACAGACAGACAGAAACAACTCCACAGACAGACAGACAGGCAGGCAGCAGCAACTCCACCGACAGACAGATAGCAGCAATTCCACAGACAGACAGCAGCAACTCCACAGACAGACAGACAGACAGACAGACAGACAGACAGACAGACAGACAGACAGACAGACAGACAGACAGACAGACAGAAACAACTCCACAGACAGACAGACAGACAGCAGCAACTCCACCGACAGACAGACAGCAGCAATTCCACAGACAGACAGCAGCAACTCCACAGACAGACAGACAGACAGACAGACAGAAACAACTCCACAGACAGACAGACAGACAGCAGCAACTCCACCGACAGACAGATAGCAGCAATTCCACAGACAGACAGCAACAACTCCACAGACAGATAGAAGCAACTCCACAGACAGACAGGAGCAACTCCAATGACAGACAGAAGCAACCGCTTTGTTAAACAGACACACAGCAACAACAGCTCTTCTCCTCTCCTCTCCTTTCCTCTCCTCTCCTTTCCTCTCCTTTCCTTTCCTTTCCTCTTTCCTCTCATTTCCTCCTCTCCTCTCCTCTCCTCCTTCTCTCTTCTCTCCTCTCCTCCTCTGCCCTCTTTTTTCCTCTCCTCCTGTTTGCCACACCTAGCCCTGCTGGTCAGCTATAAATAATTTGTTTGGATGAAAGGTGACCTCTTAAATAATTGGCACACGTGCAAGAAGCTCTACGCAGAGAGTGTGTGTGTGTGTGTGTGTGTGTGTGTGTGTGTGTGTGTGTGTGTGTGTGTGTGTAGCCACAGCATCTCCCATTGTCTCTGCTTTTCTCTCTATGTCTTACTCTATCTCTCTCTATACCTGAGTGTGGATGAGTGTCTGTGTGTAGCATGTTGCCTATGCTGAGTGTGTACCATGCCTCTGTGTGTGCATTAGAGTGTGTCTGTCAGCAGTGGATGCATTGTACCGTAGGCTGTGTGTGTGTGTGTGTGTGTGTGTGTGTGTGTGTGTGTGTGTGCGTTTGTCAGTAGTGGCTGTGTTGTGTGTGCTCTGTGTGGTAGGCCACTTGTTGACCTGGGTTGACAGATGTGAGAGGTGAGTTGGGAAGCCCAATTTGTGTGTGTGTGTGTGTGTGTGTGTGTGTGTGTGTGTGTGTGTGTGTGTGTGTGTGTGTGTGTGTGTGTGTGTGTGTGTGTGTGTCCGTCCGTCCGTCCCATAAGTCATTAGGGAAACCTTGGCCTCTGCTGTCCAGTAGTGCTGTGTGTGTGGTGTTGTCAGTAAGGCAGTCTGTCTGTGTGTATGTGGGTGATGCTGTCAGTCACAGTGCTCACCTCCGAGCGTTATTTACAGCTCACCTGTCACAGCTCCACCCCCAGAGCCACAGCAACCACACACTCCGGAGCTATGTGGGTTATCACTAGGTCACACACACACACACACACACAACCATACACACACACACAGACACACACGTATAACCATACACATACACACACACATATAGCCACACACACACACACACACACACGCACACACACGTATAACCATACACACACATATAGCCATACACACACACACACACACACACCTGTCACAGCTCCTCTCACACGGCCTGAGCCGAGACACACTTCAGGCCTTTGTGGGTTACAGATGGAACATTACACTTGTGAGGACAGGCTCGTTAAAACATTCGTTAAGAGAAGCTCGTTAAGACACACTCGTTAAGAGAGTGTCCAAGGGTATTGTCTCTAATGAATGATGCGGCACACCTCAGCACAAGGCCCTGTTTAGGCTAAGATGGCTGATCTTGCCCGGCTTAGACTGAGATGACGAATGTGGAATATACTGTTTGTGTGTGTGTGCTCTTTCCTGAGAAAGGTATAGAAGAGTACCTGCTAACCACTACAGAGTGTCACTGTGTGTGTGTGAGTGTGAGAGAGAGAGACAGACAGAGAGAGACTATGGAAGAGTACCTATCCCTTGATGTGTGTGTGTGTGTGTGTGTGTGAGTGTATGTAGGGCGTAATGAGCCCCTGAAGAAGGAGCTTCCCAAGTGGAATAGCAACTACCCCATGACGTGTGTGTATATGTGTGTGTGTGTGTGTGTGTGTGTGTGTGTGTGTGTGTAGGGTGTAATGAGCCCCTTAAGAAGGAGCGGCCCAAGTGGAATAGCAACTACCCCATGACTTTTGTGTGTGTGTGTAGGCCGTAATGAGCCCCTTAAAAAGGAGCGACCCAAGTGGAATAGCAACTACCCCATGACGTTTATGTGTGTGTGTGTGTGTGTGTGTGTAGGGCGTAATGAGCCCCTGAAGAAGGAGCGGCCCAAGTGGAAGAGCGACTACCCCATGACGGAGGGGCAGCTGCGCAGCAAGAGAGATGAATTCTGGGACACGGCGCCGGCCTTCGAGGGCCGCAAGGAGATCTGGGACGCGCTGAAGGCCGCTGCCATCGCCCTCGAGTCCAACGACCACCAGCTCGCACAGGCCATCGTAGACGGAGCCAGCATCACACTCCCCCACGGTATACACACACACACACACATATATACACAAACACATACACACACACATACACACACCCTCGAGTCCAACGACCACCAGCTCGCACAGGCCATCGTAGACGGAGCCAGCATCACACTCCCCCACGGTATACACACACACACACACACACACACATGTACACAAACACATACACACACACATACACACACCCTCGAGTCCAACGACCACCAGCTCGCACAGGCCATCGTAGACGGAGCTGTCATGGTCAGAAAGTTCCGGCTTGCCAAAAGTTCCGGATGACGTAATAATACCTTCCTGACCAGCTGTAGAATCGTTAGCTCCGTGTAGTTGTCAAGGTGAATAGGCTCGCGGCTTTTTAAATGAGGAACTTCGGAGAGTGAGCGCCAAGACAGCAAGCATGACCAGCAGACTTATAATGTCATTTCTAATAATACGAAACGACGTCCATATCAACCGTATCACGCGAATAAGTTCATATTATAACATGCAGCTAGTGAAATAGTAGGCCTATTTAGCAGACGATTTCCTTCATAGGGACGAACACTAAGATAATGTCTTATCTTCTTGATAACACACCGCCAATGAACCTACCTTTTCCCATTTAGATACATTTTGTGGAGGTCTTGTCATCTTGAACAGCTGGAAAACATTTCAGTTTGCATTGAGTGTGGCTAGAACAATCTAAAGATGGTTCAATTCAGTTGCGATTTTTTAAGGCACGAACATTATTTAGTATCGTTGACAACAATGTACAGCGCTGTTTTGTACAATAAAATGAAATCGAATAGAATACAAGCAAAATCTCATCTCATCACAATGTGTCATTTTCACAAAATCGTTAGGAAAATCTTTGTCAACGTATTACCGTTTAACTCATGCAGATTTGCAACATAACCAATAAACAAAGACATGCAGCACAATTCACAGAGCAACACGCTTAATGAATTCCTTAAAGGCATCACAGATATACAGCACAGAGCTGCACAGAGTAGTACATTACAATTAAACACTTACTTACACAGAGTTTGCCAAATTTACTGGACACATCTTGCATTAAAAAACAAAAGATTGCTACATAGAGTTGTTGTGAAGCTGACATTTATGAGTTCTTGATACATAGGCTAATTTGGATTTTTATTTTATTTTATTTTTTTGTTACTGTTAAGGTGCTTCCACACTGCCCCAACAAACGCCAACCAACTCCAACATTCTAAAGTTGGCAGTTGTTGGCACCTGGCAGCTGGCAGTCTTTAGAATGTTCAGAAAACCAACTGCCAGTCCACACTGCCCAGACTAAAAACTGACAAGACTAACTTTTGTCACTATCTGTTTTTGACATTTTTTTAACATGGGCAAAGTTGAAAGTGTACTGAATGTGGCCAAAGTAATTTTTGGTCTACATTGGTCAGACATTGTACAACTCCACCAGACCGGACCGAACATGTTGAACTCTTCCAACTCCATCCAACAAGAACAAACTAACAGACTGGTGGTCCACACTGCCACAACTGTTGGCGTTTGTTGGAGTTGGTTGGTGTTTGTTGGGGCAGTGTGGAAGCACCTTTACAACCACCTGCCTCAAACAACATAAATTGTTCCTGTAGTATTACGCAAAATTTTATTTAACATATAGAGTATATATAAAGTGTGTTTAAGGGTATTAACAAAAGGCAAAACGTCAAGCAGGGGAGGTCAGGTGGTAGGAAAGCCTTTCTGCAGCAGACCAATTCTCCAGGAGCCCTTTCCACGTCTCGCAAGCGGTAGACCCAAGAGCAAAGAGAGCAGCCAGCCTTCTTATGCAGGTGCCAATTAGGAGCCACACCTGTACTCAAGAAGCAACCCCGGCACACTGCACACTGCTGGACAAACACAGGAGCACACAAATGGGCAGACTAACACCCCCAGTGGGGTCATAACATCCTAAAAATACACCCAAGAACGTTCAAACATAAAGAAAAGAAACATTTCAAAGTCAAAATTTGTGAAGCAGCTGGACTGAAAGGATACAACCACCTCGTCGCCTGAAATCCAGAAAATATTTACATTTGCACTTATATGTACACAGAGAGAATGTGAAAAATAACGTAGGGAGATGCCACATCATGATTATTTAGATGGCCAACAGAGGTAAAGGGGGGTAAAGAAGCCGATGTCCCACACACTATGTTGGTTAAAAAGGCCTGTTTTAGTGGAAAGCCCTCTCACCAACGTCAAGGTACAGGCCATAGAGAGGGTTTTTTTTTTTTTTTTTTTTTTTGAAAAACAGAAAATTAAATATTCAGTTATTCAACATTTCTGCAGTGATATCCATATTTACGGTTGATGCTGGCTAACAGTATGCCTGAAACCTGCTACCCTTACACAGGACAACTTACCTGGAGGCTAAGAGTAAAGTGTGCTCCCTAAATGTAAGGGTACATAAAACTAGCCTATTAGTCAGCATTTCCACGTTGAACATGGAGAACATGGACAGCACCACTACAATGTTGAATAACTGACTCCTATCTTACAATGAATTAAAATACATTGAAACTGTTTTAGTGAATATTGATTGAAATTAAGCCTTTTAGAGGGCTACAGAAAAAATGTTATGCATATTAGAGAGGAATCTTCTGTTTTTCTTATTTACAAAAGAGTAACAAATTGAACCAATTTGCTTTGCCTGTGTGGATGTGAAACATCTTAATTTTTGCATTTAAAACCAAGATGTTCTCCTTCCATCACAAAGTATAAGCTTAAACAAGAACTTACCAGCAACAAGCATCACCTGTAACAATGACTTAGAAAACTTTAAAACATGTGATTATATTAAATTACAACAATTTGATGAAATGAGTACATGAAGTACATAAAAACTATTTAGACAGTTTAAATAACATAAATAGCAGAACACAAAAGGAGAAATATTTACAAGAACTTATCGAGAACTTAACATATGCACAAGCAGCTATTAATTAATTATGTAGTTATAATGACCTGATTACTATGCACGAATAACATATATACACTGGGCCATCATGAGGAGCGATGCAGTCCTGATGGAAGACCTTACCACATCTTCCACAGGTAACTACATCTTCCTTACCTGCCCGCATACTCCGCCTGCAGTAGCAGTGCACTTCCACCTCTCTGATAGGCAAAGGAACAGCAGAGGCACTCCTCACCATGCTGGGGAAGGGTGTTAAAACACCAGCCTGCAAAGAAGAGCTCGCATGTACCCCTGATGGTACTGTACATTGCGGGGATCCTCACCTCTGCAGAGTGTGAGACAGCCCACAGTCTGATGCTCCCTCCTGCTGCTGCACATCTGGCCACTGCAGACGAACAGTATTCCCTGCAAAACAAAGGAGACTGGTCACCTGGGCAGCAAAGTCCTCGGTATATGTCTGGTGCAGGGAATCATACACGTTGACATAACCTACCTGACATCCAAGCGTACTTACCGCAACCCAGTGGTTACCAGAAATATTAATTATTTGGACAAACCACTGGGTTGATGGCGGAGGGACATGAGTGAGAAGGCCCAGGGAGGTGGTGGAGAGGAGGCCTCCGATGTGAGGGTATTGAGCCCTCAGGAGTGCCATGGCATGGTCAATGGCATGGTCGTCCAACCACGTGTAGGGCTGGAGCACCATGGCCCTGATCTCCTCCACCCTGTCACTCAGTGACGCCACAACTGGTTGGCCCAGCTGGACACCCGAGACAACAATGTCACTGTTCTGAAACACAGAGAGCAGTAGTTCATAAACATGATAAAGTAGCCTAATTCAACCGAACCTACCTGTGTATATGCATAAACATTAGTGTGTGTCTACTCTAACTATTACCTCTAGTGTCTCTTCCTCTGTCGTAGAGCCGGGCATCTGTCCGGTCTTTCTCTGTGAGGAGAGGGCACTAAGAGGAACAGTGCATGTCACCTGAGACAGATAAAAATATGTTAAACAACACATAGCAATTAGCAGGTGAGATAATTGTAAAGGACCAGATAACTGTACACGAATCAACTTACCTCAAGGGTGTCACTCCCCAGCATAGGGCTGTCACAGGTCGCAACCTTGACAGTCTCCTTATTGGGATAGCCAGTCTGAGATCCTGTATGCCAAATAAAGAAGTGTCTTAAATTACATGAAATGCACCAAAGTAATTGTATATTGCAGTAGTTACACACTGGTCCGTAATGGCTTCAATGAAGCGTAGGGTGTTCTGGATTTCAGGGGGACCCCATCCATGGTTGCCCTCCACCCCGATGACCCTTGAAATTATTAAGAGAAATTAATGACAACTTCGATCACAGAGAATGCAAAAGCAGTACAAAACACAAAAACACACTAATTGATGATTTGAAAATGTAATATTTAAATCTGAAAAAAATCCTAAAAAACAAGGAGGAACATTTAATTTCAAACGTTTTTGAAACCGGGGTTCAAACAGCACAACATGTTCATTTACCTGTATGTGGTTGGCCAATCAGGCTTCATTGCCATGCCTGGCCTCCCTCGCTTCCGCTCATCCTTCTTGAGCACCACCATTCCTGGCTTGATTAAAAACCTCTTGGTCCTCTTCTTGGTCCTGTGCTGGTAGGCGTCCTTCTGTCGCTTCTGGGCCTTCTCCAAGTTGACAAGCACCTGGGTAAAAAACAATTTTATTTCCAACTATGCTTTGAGCTAGGTTGCACTCACTCACCTTGTGGTCCAGAGTTTGGTCATGTTCACTCTTCAATGCAACCTCTTAATGAATGTGGACTTTATGTTCACAGTCCTGTTGGCTGAGTGACATGGTGTTA
Organism: Coilia nasus; assembly: GCA_027475355.1. Taxonomy (NCBI): domain Eukaryota; kingdom Metazoa; phylum Chordata; class Actinopteri; order Clupeiformes; family Engraulidae; genus Coilia; species Coilia nasus. The sequence continues at coordinate 10,361,069 of CM050216.1, read as the reverse complement.
CCATAATCTGTTTCATAGTGTTTCAGTAACATTGAAATAAGGCTAGTGCATGTTTGTAATACACGTGTGCATTGTGTCTACTTGCTTTGTTAAAGACCTCCTTGTCCCTCTTCTCTCGGTCTTCAACATAGGCCTCGATATCCTTCTCAACTGGCTGAGCATCATGATGCACTCCATCCCCTGAGTCTCCATGGATCTTAATATAACAATGTGATGTCACATAACATGAAGGATTATCACAACATATCCAATGTCCTTTAATGTTGCATGGAAACTAATGGCATTTGGTAATACCTCCGTAAACAGTCTTGGCTCCCGCCCATACATGAGCCTGAAAGGGGTGAACCTGGAAGAGCATTGAATGGATGTGTTATTGGCAAAAACAATTGCCTTTAAGTGCTCTTCCCACCTTTCCTGGTGCCCATGAAGGCTCTTGCCAATTGCCACCTCCAGGGTCTGGTTTGTCCTCTCATCTAAACCTGTGTTGTGACATGAAATTGGGGTTTGCTTGACAGGTTGTATATGAGCAAAATTTAACCACACTATTGAAATTATGTTTTACAAACCATTAGTCTGTGGGTGGTTGGCAGAGGACATGCGGTGCTTAATCCCGCACATCCTGAACATCTCCTCGTTGACCTTAATTAAAGATTAGATTAAGAGTTATTACCAAACGGAAATTGTGATGGACTGTGTTAAAAGCATACCACATAATTAAAGACATCTTTGAATAAAAAAACCAACATTGTTCCAGAATTCCCGTCCTCTGTCTGTCAGGATGACCTCTGGGGCACCATGGGTTAAAAAGATGTCCATCATAGCCTTAACAATTAGTAACAAAACATATTTATCTGTCAATATAAAAAGGCATTACTGAAGACGTACATAGGTGTCCATTTCAATCTTACCGCTGCAGTCTTTTCAGCTGCTTTGCAAACTATGGCCACAGGTTTAATAGGCTTCAGCTCAGGAGCCTCTGTCTTCACCTTCGCGAACTGCTGGCATTCTAGGCAAGTGCTGATCTGTAAAGAGCACAATTATCCAAATTTTACAAATCCTGTCTATGGGCATATTTTGGGTTGCTGTACTGTAATAAGCATAGTATATTTTTTAAACTTAATTCATGTATTTATTTGTTTGTTAATTGTTACCCAATTGTCCACATCCTCCCTGATGTTATGCCAGTGGAAGCGCTGGCGGATCTTGCCCTCAGTTCGCGCTCTTCCAAAGTGCCCAGCATGAGCCTAATGTGTAAGATTCAAGATAGAAAAATAAAATAGAAAAAGAAAGTGTTATAGTGCTGACAGAGAGGCTTTGTATCCATGTTAAGTTTGACGACTTGTAAAAGAGTTCAGATCTACTACATCAATAAAATGTACCTCTATAAAGATGGATGAAATGACCCTCCTCGTCAACCCATCGGCAATGTAGTACAGAATGCCTCCTATAAAAGACATTTACTTGACATGTCCTTTTTTCACGTACGTAGGCTATATCATAAACAAGCTAGTTGTGCAGTCAGTATTCTATCAGAAAATCTATTTATGTAACTGAAGGAAACTTGCCAACTAATAGTCGTTCAATATCATCAGTTTTAAGGAAGAAAAAACAATATCAATCATTGTCATTTAAATTATCTGGGTACATGGCCTTTAATCCACGATAAATACGAAAGAATGACAGCTAGCCAACTATAAAACAATCATTTCGAGAGCTTTGATCTTAGCCTGCACTGATTCCCCTCAATCCTCAGGTAACAGAACGCTGGGGAAGGTATGAAGTGCGAGGAAGATTGAAAAGTTCGCTATAGCTCAATGCAACCCTAAAAGCCACATATTGCGGTCATTTAAGAACTATAACATAACAAGGTAACTGCGAAGAAAAAAGTGTGAAATTACATCTTATGCTAGGTATCCTATATATAGGATGTAGTACTGTCATATATGAATTCTGACTTACCTTGAATACGATAATTTTTGGCAGCTTTTCTTATGGCCCTTTTGGAAGATTCCGCCGTTCCGCGGTTTCTGAAAGATAAAAAACAATGGCATTGAATGAAACCATGTTGTGAAACGAATTTAAGTAATTTAAATAATTAAATGTTTTATGAAAACCGTTGGTTTTGTCTCTTGCTGAGTTGCTGGCCGCTCGCTCTCCGCAGTTCCTGAGGCGAATGATCAAACTTGTCTTTAAACAACCGCGAGCTACAGTAATCACCGTAGCAACGACGCCAAGTCTTTGATTGGAACGCAATTGTTACGTCATCCGGAACTTTCTGACCATGACAGAGCCAGTATCACACTCCCCCACGGTATACACACACACACACACACACACACACACACACACACACACACACACATATACACAAACACATACACACACACATACACACACCCTCGAGTCCAACGACCACCAGCACACAGGCCATCGTAGACGGAGCAAGCATCACACCCCCCCACGGTATACACACACACACACACACACACACACATACACCCATATACACACACACTCGCGTCCAATGACCACCAGCTCGCACAGGCCATTGTAGACGGAGCAAGCATCACACTCCCCCACGGTATACACACACACACACACACACACACATACACCCATATACACACATACACACACACACACACACACACCCTTGAGTCCAACGACCACCAGCTCTCACAGGCCATCGTGGACAGATGATGTTATTAACTTTTTCTGTGTGTTTGTGTGTGTTTATCAGGCACTCTGAATGAGTGTTATGATGAGTTGGGGAATCGCTACCAGCTGCCCGTCTACTGCTTGGCCCCGCCCCTCAACCTGATCTCAGAGCGCAGCGAGGGGGAGGAGCCAGCCGACACCCCCGAACCCCACGCACCAACCAGGAAGGAGTTCTCACTGAAGGTGCGTCTCTCCCTCTCTCACACGCACGCACACACACACGCACGCACACAAACTGCACGCACCGCCCAGGAAGGAGTTCTCACTGAAGTTGTGTGTCTCTTACACACACATGGCCGAACCCCACTCACCATACACACTGATATTTCCCTGACTTGTGTGTGTGTGTGTGTGTGTGTGTGTGTGTGGGTGCGGTTGTCCACAGGCAGAGACGAGTATGGCCAACTCCACTCACTGACATTGCCCTGACTGATGTTTGTGTGTGTGTGTGTGTGAGTGTAGGTGCGGTTGTCCACGGGTCGTGACGTTCGTCTGAGCGCGAGCATGGCCGACCCCATCGGGGTCCTGAAGAGGCAGCTGGCGGCACAGGAGCGGATCGAGGCGGCCCACCAGAGGTGGTTCTTCTCGGGGAAGCTGCTCACCGACAAGACCCGCCTGCAGGACACCAAGATCCAGAAGGACTTCGTCATCCAGGTCATCGTCAACCAGCCCTCCTCGGCCCCACACACACCCGCACACACGCCCGCACACACGCCCGCACACACGCCCACACACACCCAGGCCACACCCCCTGACAACTGAGCCTGCCCGGTCTGGTGGCGCCGGGCTAGGTCATCCGGAGGAGGGGGCAGGTCTGGGGGTGTGGGAGGAGGAGATGAGAGGAGGAGGCTCGAGGATGAACTCAGCAATGCTGTGGGGGGGTCTGGGGGGGCAAAAGGAGGAGGAGGAGGAGGAGGAGAGAGAAGACGAGAGGATGAATTCAGCAATGCTGTTGCTTTTTTTGTTTCTCACAAATGTCACCAATAAAGACGAACTCTAGTTCTTTACCAGTGGAACTCCTCATACTGGCTGGAAACACACACACACACACACACACACACAGTTCTGTCCCTTTTGGCCACATGTGGCCAACCACCCAAAAACTGAGCTCACAAATACACACACTTACCACACACTCCCCCCACCCACCCCTGCTGCTGATGGACAGAGAGAGACGGTGTGTATGTGTGTAAAGCCAGCGAACAATGTCTGTGCAGCTGGAGTATATATATGTGTGTGTGTGTGTGTGTGTGTGTGTGTGTGTGGTGTGTGTGTGTGTGTGTGTGGCATTGTTTCCACACTGGAATGTACCTGTTGGGTACCTGTGTGCCTTACTGGAGGTGCGAGATACACACTTGACTCTTCAGATCTCAGAATGTGTGTACATATTGGAACTGTGGAACACTAGATTTTTTAAAATATGCCCTTGTGTGTGTGTGTGTGTGTCAGTGGTACTGCAGATGTTGAATTAATTATCTGGTGATTCTTTTACACCTCGGTGTGTCTTGGCACTGTTCATGGTTAGGGCTGCACAGTCTTCATCTTACACACACACACACACTCACAGCCCTGAGAGTGATGTCACTCAGAGGTGGTTGTTCTGACCTCATCTGTTCCAGAGGTTCTTGTTCTTCAGTCACATTAGAACTAGAGCTGAGCACTCTAGTGGAACCTGTAGAAGCTGTATATTCAGCCAGTGTAGGGAACTTCCATCATGCAGCCTGGGGGAGTCTGCTGTGACCATAGTCAGGCTTCAGCCAGAGTAGGACCTCATTCTCAACACAAGAGATCAGCCCGTTAATCATCAGAGAACAGCTTATCCCTGCGTCACAGCACTGGCCAGAGAACCCAACCCTACTCCACATATTTAGCTAAGAGAACAACCCATTTATATACCACAGCCCAGGCTAAGAGAACAGCTCATCCATATGTCACAGTCCTGGCAAAGAGAACAGTTCAGTCCTGGCAAGGAGAAGAGCACTGTAATCATATAGCACAGCCCTGGCTAAGTGAACAGTGTACATCTGTATAACACAGGCTTAGACAACAGAACAGACCCAATGACTATCAATTTATCACAGCACATCCCTATACCATAGACTTAGCTAAGCAAACCGCCCATTTTTATACCACAGACTTAGCTACGGGAACAGCCCAACCCTATACTACAGACTTAGCTAGCAACCCAAACCTATACCACAGACTTACCTAAAAGAACAGCCCAACCCTATACTACAGACTTAGCTAACAGCACAATCCTATACCACAGACTTGGCTAAAGGAACAGCCCAACCCTATACAGCAAATGTAGCTAAAAGAACAGCCCAACCCTATACCACAGACTTGGCTAAATGAACAGCCCAACCCTATACCACAGACTTGGCTAAAGGAACAGCCCAACCCTATACCACAGACTTGGCTAAAGGAACAGCCCAACCCTATACCACAGACTTGGCTAAAAGAACAGATAGTCAATGGCCACCAGTATGAGGTGCACACACTTGATGACATGGTACACAAACAGCTCATTATGGAAATATGCACACACCTAATGTCATGGTACACACACACACCCCTATACTTGATGTGATGGTACACACAGACACACGAACATATGTTTGTCATGCTAGGACACCATAAGCCTTAAGAGAGGGTCTCACTCCAGACCACTGCACCACTGACCTGAGGAGACGTGTGTGTGTGTGTGTGTGTGTGTGTGTGTGTGTGTGTGTGAGTGAGTGATGCTGGTTCATATGTTTCTATTTAGGTGTGTAGTCCGAGACATGGCACCTGGTGTAAAAGATGATGGAATGACAAGTTTAAATACTCGTCCTGTCTATGTGCAATTCTGTGTGTGTGTGTGTGACTGTGTGAGAGAGAGAGAGAGAGAGAGAGAGAGAGAGAGAGAGAGTTGAAGACAGCAATCCACAGGTGATATATTTGTGTCTGATTGTGTAATTGTGCGATTGGGGGGGTCGAGAGGGAAGAAGAGGATTAAAGGACATTCTGGTTTCTATGACGACTATAACACGAGAGACTTGAAGAAGATCATGTTGGGGAAGACTGTGGAGGCTCAGCTGAGATTTTAAGGCTTTGTCCAATCATGAGATGCGATGAGAATGATGGATGTGGTTGATTTCTATGCTTATTTGTATGCTTTCTAATGCCATAATCACTCTAGTGTTAGTGCTTAAATAAAATCCCTTTACAACCAACACTCCTCGGTTCCTCCTTCATCTTGGCTCAGACCTCTCAACCTCCCTCTGGTGATAAGATTTTAATCATGCACAACACTGTCACTCTGCTGACAGAACAGGACACACACACACACACACACCAGTGCCCTGCTGTCTGTGCTGGTGAGTGGACAGAGACTAGTTATACACACACACACACACACACCACTGCTCTGCTGTCTGTGCTGCTGAGTGGATAGAAACCGACACTGTAGTTATACACACACACACACTTGAAGAGGTGTTTTTCCTTGTGTGAATGTTTTGCAGTGCGGAAGAAGCACCCAAAGGATGAGAAACACACACACACACCATCCTGAGGTGTCAGCACAGAGGAAGGCTGCTCTCTCTCTCTCACACACACACACACACACACCATGCTGAGGCGTCAGTGCAGAGGAAGACTTTTCTTTCTCTCTCTCTCTCTCTCTCTCTCTCACACACACACACACACACACACACCATGCTGAGGTGTCAGTGCAGAGGAAGGCTAATCACATGCACACACTATGCTGAGGCTTCAGCACAGAGGAAGGCTGCTCTCTCATATACACACACACACACACACACACACTATGCTGAGGCTTCAGCACAGAGGAAGGCTGCTCTCTCATATATACACACACACACACACACACACACACACTATGCTGAGGCTTCAGCACAGAGGAAGGCTGCTCTCTCTCTCACACACACACACACACACCATGCTGAGGCGTCAGCACAGAAGAAGGCTGCTCTGTCTATGGCCCAGTACCTGTCTATGGCCCAGTACCTGTCTATGGCCCAGTACCTGTCTATGGCCCAGTACCTACCTGTCTATGGCCCAGTACCTGTCTATGGCCCAGTACCTGTCTATGGCCCAGTACCTACCTGTCACCCAGTACCTGTCTATGGCCCAGTACCTACCTGTCACCCAGTACCTGTCTATGGCCCAGTGTAGAGACCACCTGTCACGTCCCTGTCACCTAGTACACCTAGTACCTGTCTGGAGCCTGGTGTGGCATGTCCCTGTCACCCAGTACCTGTCTATGGCCCAGTACCTGTCTATGGCCCAGTACCTACCTGTCACCCAATACCTACCTGTCACCCAGTACCTGTCTATGACCCAGTACCTACCTGTCACCCAGTACCTGTCTGGAGCCTGGTGTGGCAGCACCCAGTACAGCAGAGAAACATCCAACCCAAATGTAACTGTACAAAGGTCTGTATATGACGTAATTTAGCAACTTGCATAATGATGTCAATTTCTACGCATATAGCTTATTTTATCCGTGAGTGACATGAACGATTTCTACGCATATAGCTTATTTTATCCATGACATGAAAGATTTCTACGCATATAGCATATGTTACCAGTGATATGTAACACATTTATAAACAGATTTGATGTTCATCTTTTGTTGTTGACAATAAAGATAAACAAAAGATTCCACTATTTCCTCTGTCTTGTTTCCTCTGGCCCTCATGAATAATTTAACACTGCTATCACATGATTGGTTGAAGTGATCATGTGGTTTAGTGAACTAGTAGTGTCATGTACTGTAGGTAGATAACAGAAGACAGAGAGAAAGAGAGAGATGTGTGTGAGAGTATCACACACAGGTGTACAGTACCATAATGTAATATTTAAAGCTATGTTGTGTAAGATGTTTTCTCATCACCACCCCATCTAGT
>CM050216.1:10338438-10348438 GCA_027475355.1 Coilia nasus | reverse complement strand
TGCACGCACCCACAAGCAGCATCTCAGCAGTAGTCGTGCAGTTGACTCAACCTCTCTACGAACAGTTTTTAATGTTTATCAGAAAATAACTACTCAGTATTCTTTTAAAATGTAATTTTCAGGACATTTAGGGCTGGATTCAGGACGTCTGGTCACCCTAGTGTGTGTGTGTGTGTGTGTGTGTGTGTGTATGTGTGTTTGTGCGTGTGTGTGTGTCTGTGTGCATGCGCGTGTGTGTGGGTGTGTGCATGTGTCTATGTGTGTGTGTGCGTGTGTGTGTGTGTGTGTGTGTGTGTGTGTGTGTATTTCAGCATACAAAAGCATGGAGATCCTAGCTGACCTCCAAATAACAAGTCCTTGACCAGAATAGCAGACACAATCCTCTCAGTGGACACACTACTGTGATGTGTGTGTGTGTATTTGTGTAAGTGCTGTTGACATTAATCTTCTGTTGGCTGCACCTCTTATCTGGTGTCTGTTGTATGTGTGAGAGAGTGTGTGAACCTATTCACCTCAGGCACATCTCCAACACAGACACACACACACACACACTCACACACACTGAACCCTCATTGGACATTCACAGGCTCAGGTGACACCTCGGACAACTCTGAGTGATACTTTAAATATGTGAGTGTACTTTACGTGTGTGTGTGCTTTATGTGTGTGTGTGTGTAATCTACATGTGTGTACTTTGCATATGTGTGTGTGTACTTTACAGGTGTGTGTGTGTATACTTTATATGTGTGTGTACTTTACAGATGTGTGTGTACTTTACATGTGTGTGGGTGCTTTACGTATGTGTGTATACTTTACATGTGTGTGTACTTTGCATGTGTGTATGTACTTTACAGATGTGTGTGTACTTTGCATGTGTGTATGTACTTTACAGGTGTGTGTGTACTTTAAATGTGTGTGTACTTTACATGTATATCTGTGCTTTACAAGTGAGTGCATACTTTACATGTGTTTGTACGCTGTACATGTGTGTGTGTGTATATACTTTACATGTGTGTGTACTTTGCATGTGTGTGTACTTTACAGGTGTGTGTGTACTTTAAATGTGTGTGTACTTTACATGTGTGTGTGTGCTTTACGTGTGTGTGTGTGTGTATACTTTACATGTGTGTGTACTTGACATGTATGTGTGTGCTTTACATGTGAGTGCATACTTTACATATGTGTGTGTACTTTACATGTGAGTGCATACTTTACATATGTGTGTGTACTTTACATGTGAGTGCATACTTTACATGTGTGTGTGTACTTTACATGTGAGTGCATACTTTACATGTGTGTGAACTTTGTGTGTGTATGTGTATGTTCTTTAGGTGTACGTGTGTGTTTTACAGGTGTGTGTATATTGTACGTGTGTGTGTGAGGGAGAGAGAGGAAGACCAAAGAGACAAGTCATCTAAAACAGTCTGAGGTTCTACCAGGAAGACGTAATGCGCGTCATCAATTATCTATCGTCCAATCAGCACGTAGCACCCGTTTTTTAAAACGTCATCTTACCTTCCTGCTTTGCTGCTCACAGCGTTCGTTCGACGCATTCTCCCTCGCACAACATCAGACATCTCTGATTCCATGAGGATATAATACCGGTTTGCTTCTTCCTGCTCGCATTTGCCCGTACTGCTCCTAAAGGATTTTCTACACTCGCTGCCTGATGGCCAACGCCAACATTCCCTATCAAACCCCAAGCCGCCCGGCTATTTTGGATTTTCTCCCGAGTTCCAGTCTGTTCCGGTTTCAGGTCTCCCTTCCCCGGAGCCGTGCCAATTATACCTAACCTGCCCTTTGCTTGTTTTAGTACCTAACTTTGGTTTTCATTTCATTCAATCTGACGATATCATTCCGTTGATGTAGATATGAATGATGGGTCGTACACCTTTTTATGTTGTTTGCCGTACATGTGTAGTATGCCTCGATGGTACGCGCAATTTTCTCGTCCTCAGTGGGTTTATTGGGATAGTTAGCGCATTCATCGTGGTGCTCGTATGCTTTTGGCAGTCTGATAAATGATGATAACTATGCTAAAATGTTGAGCAGCTAACAGTGTTTGCTAGCGATTAGCTCATGTTTCGCTAGCCGTCGTACTACCTGTCTCGTCAGTGCTACTTTGCAGGTTTCGCTAAGGTTGTTAGCTACTATGCTACCATGCTTCTACTCGACGAGGTCTGCTCGTGTAGAGGGATACCAAATGTATTTTCAGCGTCTGGTTTCGAAGTTTTCTTCTCACATAACTGATCGATGCTTGGGATATGTACATCAACGGCCAAATTCGTTTGCAATGCCCTGTTATTGCAGGCTAACTCACATAGTTGCTAATATGCAACTTAGCTCCGGTTAGCTTCCTATCAGTCAACACGGGCATATCAGTCTAACACGGATTACTCGTTGACGGTATTTGTTTAAAGTCAGCTCGTACAAACATGCCAGAGTATGAAAGTTGTCATGTGGGTGAATTTTGTTGTAACCAGTAGCCTACTTCGGTGCCGTTTTCCAGGTTAGCTTCCTATAAATCATCTGACCATAGTCAAGTTCTATGGGGGCTAGTTTCTACCCGGTGCTATCGGCACACTAATATGAGGTCTAAATGCATCTGCAGAGAGACATGCTTACATAGATGGTGTCTCGTGGGTTTTATTGTTGTTGGTTAATCTGTTCAAACTTTACAAGCTGTAACTGCATCAACAGTTACCTATGAGCCACGTTATTGGCCCAATCTGTTTGCCCCGAAGCTATCGTGCTTGACGTGACTGTTCCGTTGTGGACGGATCAATCCAGTTAGCGGGATGGACCGATGTCGTTCTTTTGTTTCAAGGTCAAATGTACTTCCCCGTGTGCACAAGCATTTTGTTCTGCTGCCAGTTCGGCTAATTGTCCCAGGTGCGGTAGTTTAACAGTGGTTTGGCCATTATGTCTTCGTCTCCGTAATCTTAACAGTGATGTAGCATGTCCACTCTTGGCTGTCCAACCCTGAGTATTTTTTTTTAAATGTTTATCTCTCCACCTGCCGCCTTCCAACTGAAAAGTCATTGGTTACCGCTCAGCAAACACCGCTCCTCATTTGCACAAAGTTCAGCAGAGCTCAAATTTTCGCCCGCCTCGCCCGCCTCTCTGTCTATACAAGCCATTCGTTTCGTATTGGCGCTGCTGCTGTCAATTTTAAGGCTGGGGAGATGGTCGTCCTCAGCTTTTGAATATTACATCAGGTCCGATGATCGTGTCGTTCAGTCATTCAAATGGCACTCCCCAGAATTCAAGGTAAGCTTCAACGTCTGGTGGTGGTCGTTTTCGTCTCTTTTCATTTCGTCACTGTTCATGGTGTTACCTGTGACATCTCTCAATGTCTGTGTTCCTACTGGAGGAATCCATCATTGTTTGCTATGTGCCATGTATTGGTCAGCACACGCAGCAAACACCGCTCTATTTGCATAAAGTTCAGCAGAGCTAATTTTTTCGCCCACCTCTCGGTCTATACGAACCATTCGTTTCGTATTGGCGCTGCTGCTACAGCAGCAGTAGCAGAACGCTGTATACCTCCGAAGTCAATTCAAAGGCTGGGGAGATAGTCGTCCTCAGCTTTTGAATGTTACATCAGGTCCGATGATAATGTCGTTCAGTCATTCAAATGGCACTCCCTGGAATTCAAGGTAAGCTTCGACGTCTGGTGGTGGTCGTTTTCGTCACTTTTCATATCGCCACTGCTCATGGTGTTACCTGTGACATCTGTCCATGTCTGTGTTCCTACTGGAGGAATCCGTCATTGTTTGCTATGTGCAATGTATTGTAAAAGAACTGTACTATGGCTGTGCTGAGACCTGAAGCATCCACCATGGACTGTGTCTCATCTGTCATCTCTGCCACTACTCAAGGCGTCCGTCATCGTCTGCGCCAACACTCGAGTTGCCAATGTCACTTCACTGGTTTAGAATGCATTTATCAATGGTGGTGGGGAGTTGCGGGTTGTCTCCCTCTGTCTATGCCAGCCATTCGTTTCGCATCGGCGCTGCTACGGCAGCGGCAGAACGTGGCATACCTCCAGGGCCGGCCCGAGGCATAAGCGAACTATGCGACGGCTTAGGGCCCCCGACCCACCTCTGGGGCCCCCTGACCACGCTACCTTGATGTGTCATTGAACCGCACGCATTGCGCTTCCCCGCAATCTCACTCACGCAACGGAACACAACATGTTAGCAGCCTTTATATAGAGAGAATGTTGCCCTATACTCCTCTATGATGGTGGGTGTTCTTTTTGTGCCACTTTTAACCCTTTAGGCGCCAGAGGTTTTTTCCTAAAACATTCGATTTTGACATCTTAATTTCAAAAGGCTATAACTTAAAAATGATAAGAGATAGAGACTTACTGTAAATTAGAGAAATATTAAGGATGATCCAAAGTTTATGTAGGGATTAAATTTACCCATCTAATTTGCATATTATGACGTCACATGGCGGCGGCCATCTTGGATTATAGAATTTTTATAAATTGTCACGTTTGAAAGATAAAATGCAGTACTCCCTCCCCAAAAAAAGTGTGTATGTACCTTGTGTATGCTATATTGCACAATACTGAATGCTCAGATGAATAGTAAATAGCAACCAAACAGTGTAAATCTTTACTAATAAATGGCAGAACCAAACCGAATGCATGTAGCAGTAGGCTGACCTTTTGCTGTAGAGATTTTCCATTTATTACAGAGGCACTCAGATTCCATATATGGGGCATTTATCTGTTATTCTATATATATATATATATCATAAGACTTGTTTAGTTTAAAATCTCATGAGTGAGATGACAAGATGAGACGAGAGGCAATGTTAGTAGTTTTTTTTATTTTTTTTTAGGTTTGTTTGTTTTTTTGGTTGGGCTTTTTTTTGAGCTGACAAAGGCTAAAAACTGATGGGCAAAGCAATTTGTCTCATTTGTAACATTTGAAAGATTTGTAAGAACATTCCAGAAATCATCAGAGAAAGAGTGATAGACAATCAAGGGGCGAATTGGCATTGGAGATATCCAATTGGCTGATCAAAGGGCGTGAGACAATTTTGATACCCCTCCTCATTGATCAACTCAAAGCAGGTGCGACAATACACCGGCATTCCCATCATCTTGCCTAGATAAACTACCGAGCATATTAGCTCCTCTGCCCCGTGCCACACCGCCTCTGTTCCTGCTGCGAGCAGCACGCGCAGATCTGCTGCGCACTTGTGCCGAGTGGAGAGAATTTTCATGGGTAGGACTCTCACTGCGTCTCCTCACCCTGCTTCTACGTTGTCCCCTAGCTCTCATAGAAACACTTTGACCTCGTCTAACATACCCAGTGGCATTAGACAAAGTCTCCACCACGTTACTGTCTCCGCGATTAGGGAAAGGCACAGTCGGAAAACAAATTAGCTACATGGCTAGCGCAGTAAAAACACTGGACCCCGACTACACTTCCAGCCTCGTTCCCCACACTACTAACACGCCTGCTTACTCCCTGATAAACATTCCCACCCCATAAAACACTGTTCCCATCGCTGACATTGAGCAAATGAGTATCTACTTTGGCCAAATGATCCAAAGATTGTGCTTGGTGTAGGGCTAAATAATCACTTTGTCCAGCTGCATCACTGCAAGGCAGGGACGCATCTGAAGCGTCGTCGCTAAACGCATCACCGTCATCTTCTGGAGGCAGATATTCGCCTTCAGAATAAGGGTCTGCGAATAGAAGACCCAACACTTCATTGCAGATAAACTTCTTTGATGCCATTAGACGAAAAACGAAGGCAAACACTCGCTGACGTTGACAATATCGCTCTAATTATATGGCTCGCACGCAAACTAGCTTCGCTTTTGCTCACACTGATTCAACATGCTCTAGCTCGACAACTTTGTATAGAAACATAACGTAATTATGAGTAAGGGACGTAGTATGACATGTCTACCACCTAGTGGAAGGGAGTTCAAATCAAATTTGACACCCTATTTGACAAAATCGACCGTTTTATTCAGTGCGGCATCTTGTCGACTTAAGTCGACAATGGCGCCTAGAGGGTTAATTTTAAAAAACCCTTCAATAGGCGGAGAACATGACTGTTTATAATATTTTGAAGTCAAACTTAATATAGGAGAACTTATAAGTGCATTCTGTTCGAGAAATGATGTTGCAAAAAGTGCAGTGCATGATGGGAAGAAAACAACAGACAGTCCTCAGCACCACCACCCCCCACCCTGTTGACTAGTCATTTTAACGAAATCGATATCAACAGTGTTGCATTTGGTCGTGCTGTATTATTATTATTTTTTAAGAGAACAATAAAAATATACAGTCAATGGCTTATTTAATTACACTTTGATAGCTTACGGAAATCTTCTAAAAAAAAAAAGAGTCCTTCCAATGAGATGCGTCATTGATTTGTGCTGATTCAGGCTGCCACCATTTGTCTTGGAGATGTCATACAGCAGCAGTGACTTTGTAGCATGAAGCCCCATTCCATTCAAATGGATGGTTGGTATTTTAATAAATATAGCGGTCATCACGTTACTTCCTACAGTTGTTGAAGTTTCGAATGTGCGTTAAATTGATCCACAACAGCCTATGATTGTAATGTAAGAGTAAGAGAATAACTTATTACTGTTCGATTTTAACAAAATGAGCATTGTTTTCGGGACACAGCATGCCACTGCTTAGCTAAATGTGTTTGTTAGCGCGCTAATTTAGAACTGCTTTTCACAGTGGCTTTTCCTTACGTTTGGGTGGATGTTTGGCTGCCACTTGCTAACACCCACTTATAATTTGTATTAGTTCAAGTGGACAACACGTGTTTATTTATTCGAATGGGATCTGTTTGTACACTTAAAGGTAGCTGCAATTTTGTTGGTGCCTAGCACAGTTGCTAGTGGTCATTTCTAGATATTTCCATCCAAATTGAGAAGCTGCAAAGTTGGGGATGCGGATAACTGCTTGTCTTGACATGTTTTAAATATTAACTTCTCAAAGTCTCCTTCTTGATAATTGTTGTGAGATCGCTAACAATGGTTGATTGATTTCAATTTGAATGTTAATAAATTTGACGACCTGATAATGTGCCTTTCCTGCCTGCAGCAGAGTAATGGTCATAGACAATACATGACTGTTCTCTGGTGGACAGATTTAGTAAACTTCGAATTTGAATGCTGAGCAGAAGTGATGAAAGCTCGTCTTGCAGTCAGATTCACAGAATAACGAAATAGATTAAGAATGACTGCCAATCTGGGTTTGCTTCAGTTAAAACAGTCAGAATGACACTGGTGTATTTTAAATGCATTTACATATTGCGACAATGATGGTGGATAAACTACACACACAGTATGTAGGCTATAGGAAAATTAACCATCTGTTGCTGAGGAGGTGGTATGGGGGCCTCCTAAGGAATTTTTGCTTAGGGCCCCATTAAGGCTTGGGCCGGCCCTGCATACCTCCAACGACCATCCAAAGGCTGGGGAGATGATCGTCCTCTGCTTTCAAATCTTACATCAGATCTGATGATCATGTCGTCCACGATGTTCAGCTGGCACTCTCCAGAATTCAAGGTAAGCTTCAACGTCTGGTGGTGGTCGTCGCTTTTATTCACTATGCGAAGTGGGAGCACCTGTCATTGTTTCCGATGTTCACATCTGTCATTATCTGCACTATTGTGGGGTATCCGTCATTGCTTGCCATGTGTCAGGAATGGTAAAATACCTGTACCCTATCCCACTGGCTGTACCGGGACCTGAAGCATCCGCCGACGTCTGTGGCTCACTCGTCATCTCTGCCATCGCTGACGACATCCGCCAACATCTGCGCAAACGCCTGGGCATCCATCACTGGCCTAGTGGCGGCTTCCCCTCATGTCGGGTTTTGTACATTAAATGTACTGTCATGTCATGAATTGCATCCGTAGTCAAGCCGTCAGTAGAGGCATCCGGTGTTTGAAAGTTTGCTGTATGAACGTGTACTGTAATGTCTGCGAAGCATCCGTATGTACGCCGAACCCCGAGGCATCCGTTTTCAGCCGGAGGTGGAGGCATCCGCTACCGTTGTCAATCATACTACACCGTCATGTGATGTATGTCTGCGCTGAAACTTGAGGCATCCGTCATTCAGCCGATAGTGGAAGCATCCGTTTCTGTTTGTGAAGTGTTGAGTAATACAATGTAATGTTGTATCTTCCATGTAATGAATGTAATATGATGTATGTCTGCTTAGCATAATGTAATGTCATGTAATGTACTGTTTGCGCCGATGCCCGAGGTCTTTCTCACGGGGTTCTCTACCTCTCTCCTTTCACTGTCTCCGTACTGCCGGGGGCTTTTCTCTGGTCTGATATGGGACGCAATTTTCATTCACTATGTTGATGTTACTGGCATCACGGGACTTTTGTCTTCTGCTTTTCAATTCTTACTGTCGGATGTTGGGGGAATTCAAATTGCGTATATGAGTCGTCTTTCAGTGTTTTCTCGCATAATTACGCTTATTTGCAGACGGTGGCGACTAAAGGTGTTGGTGGGTATCACTTCACAAATCGGTAGGTATTACATTTCTTTTGGGGGTAGAGCTTAATTTATCTATGTAAGTACCGATTAAATATTTATCTTATTTTGTTTTGGGGGTTTTATTATTATGCCCTTCTACTACTACAGTCAGCATCTGTTCAGTTTTCATGTTTTCTGATTAGGACAAAGGACAGAACCTATGCCAAAGTTTGTTGTGCCATATCATTACTTGTCATCAAATAAATTGTCATTAAGTATATTCAGAGTCTTTCTGGTTGAACTATTTGTCAGCTTGTCAAGTGTGTCAGTCAACCATGTGTACTCACTGTCTCATCTCTCTCTCTCTCTCTCACACACACACACACACACACACACACACACACACACACACAGGGAAGGCACAGCCACACACACACGCATCATATGCTAATATATAGTAATATGCTAATGTATATAAATATGGTAATGTTACATCACATGCTAATGTATATAAATATGGTAATGTTACATCATATGCTAATGTACAGTAATATGGTAATGTGTTTACATGATATGCTAATATATATAAATATGGTAATGTGTTTACATGATATGCTAATATATATAAATATGGTAATGTGTTTGCATCATATGCTAATATATATAAATATGGTAATGTGTTTGCATCATATGCTAATATATATAAATATGGTAATGTGTTTGCATCATATGCTTAAGCAATATATCACGGGTGGGATTGAGGTTGTTGGTGGGTATGCTCATGGTTGTGGTTCGAGCGTGGGAGGCCTTTGCTGGGGGAATGAGCCATCCATGAGAGAGTTATGATGGGCCTTGGACCACGGAACACCCAGGAGCTGAGTGGTGTGCCCGAGCAGCAAGAGCAGTTTCTCAGAGAGAGGGGTGGGCCTGGAGCTCCCTGCCAGGAAGGCACAGCCACGCACACACACACACACACACACACACACACAGGGAAGGCATAGCCACACGCACCCACACACACACACACACACGGACACACACACACACACAAACAGGGAAGGTACAGCCATGCACAGACACACACACACGCACACACACGGACACACACACACACACACACACAAGGGAAGGCAAACAGGGAAGTTACGGACATGCACACACACACAGACACAGACACACACAAACAGGGAAGGCATGGGCATGCACACACACACGCGGGCATGCACACACACACACACGGAAAGGCACAGCCACACACACAGACACACAATCACAGGGAAGGCACGGCCACGCACAGGCAGAAACACACACACGCACCCACCCACACCAGGGAGGTCTGGGCATGAGCCGACAGAGGCAGGAGATATGGTGCAGAGAGGGGTCGCGCCGCCTGCAGTCCCAGCAGCATCTCCTCACCCGGCTGAGTGGAATACTGGCCTTTAGTCCTACAGAAGACTGGGAAAGCCAGTCTTTCAAAATGGCTTCCTCATAGTGGCTTGGCAGAAGTTGCTA
>CM050216.1:10328438-10330938 GCA_027475355.1 Coilia nasus | reverse complement strand
GGTGTGTAAGCAGGCAGCACCAATCAATCCAGGAGTGAAGATGACTCTCCTTCCTGCCTGTAGGTGTGTAAGCAGGCAGCACCAATCAATCCAGGAGTGAAGATGACTCTCCTTCCTGCCTCTGTGTAAGCAGGCAGCACCAATCAATCCAGGAGTGAAGATGACTCTCCTTCCTGCCTGTAGGTGTGTAAGCAGGCAGCACCAATCAATCCATGAGTGAAGATGACTCTCCTTCCTGCCTGTAGGTGTGTAAGCAGGCAGCACCCATCAATTCAGGAGTGAAGATGACTAAAGAATAGCACATTAAATAGTAGCCAATCAAAATTGAATGTTCGGTTTCTGTGTTTGGGTTTGCATGCCATATTTGAGACTTCTGAGTAATATGTCAATTATTTAATATTTAGGAATATCAGCACACTAACACACAGACAAACACACACACACACACACACACACACACACAGAATAACACAAACCACAGCAAGTAAAGACAACAGGCAGCTTCTCAGGTAAGAAGCTTAGAAATCACCTTTATTAAAAAAAACACTGAATGCATGTTTGGATATGTATCAGTACTGATGGTAATACACAGAGCTAGAAATAGCATTGAGTGGCCCTAATGCTAACAGCCAATACCCTGATAGCCCACGAGCACGGGGTTTCCCCTTGAGCAAACACACAACACACACACACACCACACACACATCATGCCCACACCCTCGCATTAAACAAACACACACACAACATACTGCGACCCTTTGTGTGTGTGTGTTCATCAAAGGACATTGACATTGAGTTAGAGATTTAGCACCAGCTGTGAGATATAAATTGTGTGTGTGTGTGTGTGAGAGAGAGATGGTCATAAATGTGTGTGTATATGAGAAAGATGGTCATGTGTGTTTGTGTGAGAGAGACAGCTGTGTGTGTGTGTGTGATGGCCATGTTGTTTCTTGCACTATGGGCCATAGGGCAAAGGCAGGCAAACAGAGCCAGTGGCAGGCTGAGCCTGCTTCATGAAGGGAAATGACATCATCAACATGAGACGGAATAGCGTGTGTGTGTGTGCATGAAAGTGCTCCTCACGCTAACAGACACACATGCTCACACAGACTGCTGATCATTATAAAAGACACACACACACACACACACACACACACACACACACACACACATACATGCATGGTGTTCATCAGACTAGAAGATTGCAAGAGTATGCTCAAACAAATGGCTACATTTAGACCATATTTGATGTGGAAAACAAATAAAAACAAACAAAATAATGATAGGAATAAAAAATGAAATAAAAATAATCAGGAATAAAACGGTACTTAAGTCATATTCAACAATCTCAGAAGGTAGAAGGAGCTATTATCAAAGACTCAGTAAGGAGTATTTCTGTATGTGTGTGAGCTGTGTGAGTGTGAGAGTGTGTGTTAAATGCACAGCGTCATGCCAAACCAGTGGACGCCTTGTCGTATTCTAGTCTCACCTGTCTGTTGGGGAAATCAAATAAATTAGCTCCTGAAAACTGCCCTGCAGTTGCCCTGGGATACGCAAGCCAGAAACCAAACCCCAAATAAACAACAAACAAAATCCAAAAGTACAGACAAACAAACAAACAAACACAAAGTATAAAACAACAGTAGAGCAGAGCGTGGAATTCTAGGATGACAAAACTGACCTGACTTCATACTGGATTGAGCATTTCCATTTTTGTTCATCTTTAAAATAAGGTAAGACATAAACACAAACAACAACAAGACAGTATGTTTGTATACAAGGTGGCGGGTGTGTGTGCTTGGCACCTGTGTGTGTAAAGGCACGGAGTATTATAGCGGTGACACACACACCAGCACTTGAGAGAGTACTGTGTGGGGAAGATACAACGTAGGGTGCAAGTCTGTTAATGGAATGTTCGTTTTTTTTTCATAGAATGTTCTTTTTAATGGAATGGCCCTGTCATAATGGAATATTAATTCTTTTGATAGAATGTTCTGTTTTAATGGAATGGCCGTCATAATGGAAGATTCATTCTTTTGATAATATGTTCTGTTTAATGGAATGGGCGTGTCATAATGAAATATTCCTTCTTTTGATAGAATGTTCTGTTTTAATGGAATGGGCGTGTCATAATGGTATATTCTGATAGAATGTTCTGTTTTAATGGAATGGCGTGTCATAATGTCATAGTGCTTTGATAAAATGGAGAATTCTAAAGGCCCAGACTGTCCTCCTGTTTCTCCCTCTCCAGTCCACACTTCAGAAGTCTCAAGAATCCCTGAACACACTTCCAGCAGACCAACACCCCATCTAACACATCTCTACAGTCAGAAACCATGCCTTTACCTTGTACTACTGCACCCACCCACACCCACACACACACACACACACAGACACATAGACACACACTCAAACAAAGCCATTTTCCAGCCTCCTTTCCTGAACGTGCTATTCTATTAGCCTAGCGCTGTGACCTCTGGACAGCCATAGGTTGCATTAT
>CM050216.1:10320938-10323438 GCA_027475355.1 Coilia nasus | reverse complement strand
TCCAGAAGGACAGAAAAAAACATTACAGCTACAGTAAAGACACTAGCCAACAACCAAAGAGCCGAGGAACATGAAGAAGCTTTGAGCATGTGTGTGTGTGTGTGTGTGCATGTGTATGTCTGTGTGTGTGCGTGTCTGGAGTCATAAATGTGTGTGTGTGTGTGTTTCTGTTTAGGCCAGTCCAGGTTTATAGGGATGCTTGGTACACTGAGACATTAAATAACTGCTTGTGTGTATGTGTGCGTGTGTCTGGAGGTGTGTGTCTGACTTTTAATCACTCCTCTTGTGCTTGTAATCCTGTTCCTGGGATCGTGGCAGGACCAGAGAACCAGTGTTAACAAAAGTCCTTTAATCAGCACACACACACAATGTCACACACACGCACACACACACACACGCACAGGCACACACACACACAGCCAGCCAGCCAGACACATACATACAAACACACACACACACACACACACACACACACACATACACACACACACACACACACCTTACAGGCCTGCCATGGGACTAAACAGTGTTAACATGAATCATTTAATCAGGGCAACAGGGGCATTCCTCTGCCTTTCTGTCATAAACCGCACACACACACACAAACACACACACACCCACACACACACACACACACACACACACACACACACACACACACACACACACACACACATGTGCAGTGGCAGTTTAGTTTGCAGAAGTTGATGCCACTGCAGTCCGGAGAGGAAATGATCACACAGGAGTAGAACTCATCACGTCAGGCAACATTTCACAGCTGGCAACACACACTCACACACCCACACACACACACACACACACACACACAGTCACATCAAGTCAAGCAACATTTAACAGCTGGTCGTCTCTTAACAGGACTTGGCTTTGGGTTTGTGACTCTTTTCTGAGTACACAAAGGAACATTTTGAGCGCACAAAAATATATTTTGCAACCACACCACACATCTTATATTTTGAGAAAACATTAAAGGCGTGCACACAAAACTTAAGGTTGAGCAGACAAAAATCGCTTCTGTACTCAAAAAGTATCTTCCTCCGTGCTCTGGCAGACTGCTGCACACTCATAACGCCCCTCTCCGTTAGTCTGCCCCAAACACACTCGCTCAAATTCACCTGCATGCTCGCTCAGGTTTCGCACATAATATCAAAAAACAATGAAGGAGACAGCAGTCCTAGTCACGCATTTTATTGCCCATTAAACGTTTCGGGTCTCCCTTCTTCAGTGTCAGGCAAGGACTGCTGTCTCCTTCATTGTTTTTTTGTGTTTACAAGGGTTTAGGTAGCAGCACCCAGTCAAGCTACCCTGACAGTCAATGAAAACGCATCGACGGCGACGAGACGAGACAGGAAAAGCATATGATTTTGTAACAGCTGATCACCAATTCACTGAAGCGGAAATTGTAAACATTCGAGTGGTCATCCCACTCTCTTATGACCAAACAAGTGCATTTGTACTCGTTTATATGGTTGGAATCGATTCTCTGTAAAAAAGTACAAGAAAGTTGTCTGATGCGTTTTCTTTGACTGTCAGTGTAGTTTGGTGAGGTGAGCGCGTTTATAAACTCCTTTGATTCGCACTTAATGTGCCACAAAGGTCAACCAATGAGATACATTGGAGGGTGAAAAATTGTGATTGGTTGCTTGGGCTCCAATCACATCGCATCAGGGGGCATTTTAGAACACACAGCAGAGTGAGGCATGTGGAGGATTCTAGAACACAGAGCAAAGAGTGAGGCATGCGGAGCATTCTAGAACACACAGCAAAGAGTGAGGCATTATGGAGCATTCTAGAATGCAGAGCAAAGAGTGAGGCATGGGGAGGATTCTAGAACACACAGCAAAGAGTGAGGCATTATGGAGCATTCTAGAACACACAGCAAAGAGTGAGGCATTATGGAGCATTCTAGAACACACAGCAAAGAGTGAGGCATTATGGAGCATTCTAGAACACACAGCAAAGAGTGAGGCATGGGGAGCATTCTAGAACACACAGCAAAGAGTGAGGCATTATGGAGCATTCTAGAATGCACAGCAAAGAATGAGGCATGGGGAGGATTCTAGAACACACAGCAAAGAGTGAGGCATTATGGAGCATTCTAGAATGCGCAGCAAAGAATGAGGCATGGGGAGCATTCTAGAACAAAAAGCACTGCACAGGGCATGAGGAAGGCCCTCTCTAAAGGAAATACTCCTGACTGATGTTAAACACGCTAAAACACACACACACACACACACACACACACACACACACACACTCAACACACACACACACACACGACCAGTGAATGTTAAAAACTCACAGCTGATTTTGGTTAGAGCAGAATCAGGGCCAGATCAGGATGGCTAATACACACCCACATGAGCGCGCACACACACACGCACATCTCTAATACACACCCACATGTGCAAACACACACACACACACACACGCACATCTCTAATACACACCGACATGCGTGCACAAACACACAAACACATGC
>CM050216.1:10303438-10305938 GCA_027475355.1 Coilia nasus | reverse complement strand
CTTCTAGACTCCTAGACTCCTAGATTCCTAGCCACCTAGACAGGTGCCTCCTAGCCACCAGCCTCCCAGAGACCAAGCCTCCTAGACTCCCAGCCTCCTAGACACCCAGCCTCCTTGACTCCCAGCCTCCTAGCCACCTAGACACCCAGCCTCCTAGACACCCAGCCTCCTAGACTCCTAGCCTCCTAGCCACCCAGCCTCCTAGCCACCAAGCCTCCTAGACTCCCAGCCTCCTAGACTCCTAGCCTCCTATCCACCAGCCTCCTAGACTCCCAGCCTCCTAGACACCCAGCCTCCTAGCCACCTAGCCTCCTAGCCACCTAGCCACCTAGACTCCTAGCCTCCTAGACACCCAGCCACCTGGACTCCTAGCCTCCTAGCCACCTAGACTCCTAACCTCCTTGCCACCTAGACTCCTAGCCTCCTAGCCACCTAGATTCCTAGCCTCCTAGACACCTAGACTCCTAGCCACCAAGTCTTCTAGCCACCTACACTCCTAGCCACTCCTAGCCTCCTGGACAGGTGCCTTCTAGACTCCTAGACTCACAGACTTCTAGAGTCCTTGCCTCCTAGACTCCTAGATCCCTAGACACCTAGACTCCTAGACTCCTAAACCCCTAGACACCTAGCCTCCTAGACCCCTAGACACCTATACTCCTAGCCTCCTAGACTCCTACCCTCGTAGACTCCTAGCCTCCTAGGCTCCTAGCCACCTAGACACCTACACACCTGTGTGTGTGTGTGTGTGTGCGTGTGTGTGTGTGTGTGTGTGTGTGTGTGTGTGTGTGTGTACACTAACCTCATGCTGAGCTGCATATAGCTGCTGTTCGTTCAGCTCTCCATCCGTCAGAGCGATGATAACACTTGCTGTGCCTGCCAGTGCACACACAAAGACTGAGCATATGTGTGTGTGTGTGTGTGTGTGCGTTTGTGTGTGTGTGGGTGCACGTGTGTGTGCGTGCGTGTGCATGTGTGTGTGTGTGTATGCATGCATGGAAGTGTGTATGTGCGTGTGTGCGTGTGTGTGTGTGTGTGTGTGTGTGTGTGTGTGTGTGTGTGTGTGTGCCTGTGCATGTGTGTGTATGTGTGTGTGTTTCTGTATGCATTACCAAAGTTCTCTTTCAAGATCTGTTCGTTGGCCTTCTCTAAGCCGAGGTGCATAAAAGTGTCACCTCCTGGAATCTCCCTCCGCAACATGTTCAAACCCTTCCTGATCTCCACCCTGCAAGAAGCACACACACACACGACCACACAAACAAACACACACAAACACAAACACACACACACACTCACACTCACACACACACACACACACACACACACACACACACACACACACACACACACACACACACACACACACACACACCTTCTCAGACACAGAGAGATGGTAACAGACAAGGTGCTACTATGTAATGCTTGTGTGTGTCTACATGTCTATGTGTGTATGTGTGTGTGTTTATGTGTGTGTATGTGTGGGTGTGTGATTGTGTGAGTGTGTGTGTGAGTGAGTGTGTGTGTGTGTGAGTCTGTGTGTGTGTGTCTGTGTGAGTGTGGGTGTGTGATTGTGTGAATGTGTGTGTGAGTGAGTGTGTGTATGAGTGAGTCTGTGTGTGTGTGTGTGTGTGAGTGTGTGGGGGCCGTGTTACCCAAGTATGCCAGACAGGAGCTGTGTTCAGACCAAACATTATACTGGGGAGAACAAGACAATGTCAAAACAATCACACACACACACACACATACACACACATGCGCACACACACACACACACACACACACACACACACACGCACACTCACACACGCATGCACACATACACACACACAGACACACACACACACGCACACATACACACGCATGCGCGCACACACACACACACACACATGCACACTCACACACGCATGCACACATACACACACACAGACACAGACACACCCAATGCACACACACATGCATACACTTACACACACATATACACACACGCACCTGTCCTCTGTGAGCTTCATGATGGTGTTTCCTCGCGATGAAAACACAATGAAGGACATTCTCAGCAAAGGGCTGCAATTAGAAATGCATGCACGCACACACACCCACGCAACACCCGCAACACACACATATACATTATGAAGGACATTCTCCACAAGGTAATGCAACATGTATTACACACACACATCACACACACACACACACACACACACACACACACACACACACACACACACACACACACACACACATAAATCTAACTGTTGTACCACTTACAAACTGAATGTAAAGGTTTGTGTGCGTGTGTGTAACTTCACAGCATTAGGCTGCTTCACAGCATTAAAATACTCTGTAGCTTTAAAAATACATAATAATATATTTAATAATATACACATTATTACAAATAATTGGACAGGTTAAGACACCACCAGCTAAAGCAGCATGGAGTCTCTCTGAAACCTACCGTTGAAGTTATTTATTTCTATTTCAAACTAAATGCAAGATCGAGCTTGGT
>CM050216.1:10245938-10290938 GCA_027475355.1 Coilia nasus | reverse complement strand
GGATTCAGCCCAGATATGGTACTGGTTCAGAGCAGATATGGTACGGATTCAGGCCAGATATGGTACTGGTTCTGAGCAGATATGTGCGGCCAGAACCGGGACCAGGACCACAGCTGTAGTTCCACATGGACCCGGTGACATCTGTAAACCCATATGATCTGTGAACCCAACCCCATGTCCCATGCAGCTTGCCCTAAACATGAGGGCACTGCTAACAGAATTAGCTCATCAGTGTCTGTGTGTATGTTTGAGCATATGTTTCTCTTTCTCTCTCTTTCTTTCTCTCTGTCTATCTGTCTCTATGTTGTTTTCTTTCATTTTCTCCCTGTTTGTGTGTGCGTGCGTGTGTGTGCGTGCGTGTGTGTGTGTGTGTGTGTGTGTGTGTGTGTGTGTGTTGAGACTGCACATGCTGAATGTAGCATCATAAGAAAAGCAGCACACGTGAGAAACTGAATGCCAAGATGACTACCAGGGTTCAGATGTGTGTGTGTCTGTGTCTGTGTCTGTGTCTGTGTCTGTGTGTGTGTGTGTGTGTGTGTGTGTGTGTCTGTGTGTGTGTGTGTGTGTGTGTGTGTGGGTGGGTGTGTGTGTGGGTGGGTGGGTGCAGCTGGAGTCAGTGGCTGAGCTCCTGGTCGCTGTCAGATTTTCCAAGGCTCATAAATGTTCTGGATGCTGGCTGGCATGGAGATCGCCTGTGACCCAAGCAACACTCAGTGTGTGTGTGTGTGTGTGTGTGTGTGTGTGTGTGTGTGTGTGTGTGTGTGTTTGCGCGCAGAGTGGAGTGTGTTTCAGTGCATCTGGGGTCGGCTGTGCCTGTCTAAGGCTCTGAGAGTATCTCACACACACACACACACACACACACACACACACACACACACACACACACACACACACACACACTAACACACACACACTGCAGTGATGTGCCTGTCTCAGGCACTGAGACTGCAGCACACATACACACACACACACACACTGCAGTGCTGTGTCTGTCTAAGGCCCTGAGAGTACAGCACACATACACACACACACACACACTGCAGTGCTGTGCCTGTCTAAGGCCCTGAGAGTACAGCACACATACACACACACACACACACACACACACACACACACACACACACACACACACACACACACTGCAGTGCTGTGCCTGTCTAAGGCCCTGAGAGTACAGCACACATACACACACACACAGACACACACACTGCAGTGCTGTGCCTGTCTGAGGTCCTGACAAACGAGAGCAGGAAGTAATCAGCATTCTCACTGGCAGCGTTTCAGTCCCAGCCTTACACTCAGATCATGAGCCAAGCACAGACACACACACACACACACCCTCTCTCTCCCTCTCTCCCACTGTCTCTTGCACTCTCGGTCAGTCATAAATCTGTGTGTTTTAGGGAGGAGTGTTATGAGCTTCCGTTAGCTGAAGTCAGGAACTTGCAGATTAGCTGCTGGATCCACCAGTGCAGACTCGCATCAGAGTATCTGAGTAGTCACCAAAAATATAATAATTCATAATATAGATACTAGCTATGGACTACTAACTATGGCAATCATATTAACCATCAGAGTGGCTGAGTAATGACAATAGATATAATCATTCATACTTTAGTGTGTATACATACTAACTACGGACTGCTTACTATGGCTATCATACTAATTATCGCTAATGACCATAGATATGATCATTCATACTATACATACTCACTATGGACTACTAATCCTACTAACCAGTGGAACCAGTGGAGTGTCTGAGTAATGACCATAGATATGATTCTACTTACTATACATACTAAATATGGACTACTAACTACTCTAATCATACTAGTGCCTGAGTAATGACAACTATACTAACTGAAATAATATCAGTAATGGCACTAGCCTACCCATGCTAAGCAAACTTATCTCAGTAATGGAACAAACCTACACATACTAAGCAAAGTAATCTTAGTAATGGCACCAACCCACACACACTAGGCAAACTGACCTCAGTAATGGCACTAACCTACACATACTAAGCAAACTAATCTCAGTAATGGCACTAACCTACACATACTATGCAAACTAATCTCAGTAATGGCACTAACCTACACATACTAAGCAAACTAATCTCACTCATCACACTCACTATAATAATCGAACTGGCACTGGCACTAGGCCATTGTAGGCCTTTGGACTTTAACAAAACCCTACATCACATCGGCAAAAACAGTGTGTGTGTGTGCTGCTTTCTATGTGTATGTGAATATTTATGGTGTGTGTGTGTGTGTGTGTGTGTGTGTGTGTGTGTGTGTGTGTGTGTGTGTGTGTGTGTGCGTGTGTGCGTGTGTGTGTGTGTTGGGCACCACAGACATTTCCCATGTGGCCTCTGTCTGCCCAAGAATTGGGCCAGTGGGACTCGCTCACTCACACACACACACACAAACTCCCACCAGTGGGACTCTCAGGCCACTAAGGACGGATTCCTTAATTAAACTAAAATGGATTCCCACACACACACACACACACACAAACGCGAACAAACACTCCCACCCCTACATAAAGATAACAAGAAAAATGGGGAGAAACAGTCGTGTCTTGCGCGAGATCCGACGTGAGAACGGAAACTGCTGTCGCGCTAGCGAAGGGTCTCTCGCGCATTCCTGCCGCGAGGAAGACAACCGCACAGAAACAGGCTGCAATCTTTTCTCGGTGCTTACTCAGCAAACCCTGTTCGACACGCACCACCCCTTTCCGCGTCATTACACACACACACGCACACACACACACACACACACACTACACTGATGAGATCATTTACCTACAGTAATAAAATAAACAACTGTACATGTATGTTGAAGTATTATTAATGGAAAGTATAGAGCTGGAAAGATCAGATCTAAAAACTACTTAGTGTAGTTGATCTGTGTCCTAGGTGTGTGTGAACCAAACAAATTTAAGCATAAAACCAAACAACTCCATAAAGCTTTCTTTATGTGCATGTGCGTATATGGTATGTATAGGACGAGCTGATGGACGTGTCCATACCGGCGAAGCTCGCATGCGTGTCCCGTTAAGGTATAAGAGGTCTCAAGTTCATCTCATCATGCACGAAAACAACTCAACCACCGGCCTTTACTAAGAACAAAGCTTTTATACTTTAGGATGCTCCGCTTTCTTCACCCCGTCAATAAAAGAACAAATTCAAGGCATCTTTTCACACCTTTGCTCCACATTTTCAGTCCTATTCACAACTCATTTCTTATATCTATTACAGCAATTGACACCGAATTCCAAAAGATTCCATTGTTAAGACCTGCGATGATGAAGAATCGGTTTATCTGGGTTAACTTACTTGTCAAGAACAAAATACAGGTCGGTCTATTTGTGTTAACTTACTTGTCAAGAACAAAATAGAGGTCGAAAGCCCCTTGGCATGATCTCTCCTCTTCCTCCTCTGGTACGGCGGGCTCCGCTTTGACCGCTGCCAAGGCTAACATAAAGATCCCGAGCAGCAGAACTGCAAGGGATACTTTCCCCATACTCTTCGCCATTGTCTTCTTCTTCTTCTGTTCCTCTTCTAAACTTCTAAATTCCCCGTGGTCGCGAGCAGCGCTTCACATTCTACCCAGAGCGCGCAGGGATAGCGTAGCGTGCCTCCTCTCTAGACGCGGCACCTCTGGACGGCACAAACAAAGGAGCAGTCAGTCAGTCAGTCACTGGGCAGCTGCAGCAGCTGGATGTTTGCGCATCAGGAGGAGAAGCTTCGGACACGGAACACACACAGTCCTGTCGTGTGCAGAATAATAATAATAATAATAATAATAATAATAATAAAAAATACTCCACCGCTTGCTGTGCGTAAAGTTTCTTGAGAAAAGTAGAATCTTCTGTGATGATGAACTAGACAGAAAAAAGCTTTAACTGGCTATTTAGAACAAAAATGCACAAGCAGTTATACACTCTGAACTGAAGTTTTTTTCTGTAAAAAAAAAAACTTTTAACGCAGAGTTAGTACTGGTGGGGAAACGTGCCGTTTAGTACTTGTCTAAAATAATCAAATAAAGCGCTACTTCACAGGCCTTTTCGCTTTGGAAAGAGGACAGCATAAAGAGCTGGCGAAGACAGAGCGTGTTGGGGCTCGGCGAAATGGCCGGGAAGGGGGAGACTTCGCCAAACTCGACCCGGTTTCATATTTCTTGCCTGAAAAAAGGAAAAAAAGGGAAAATAGGTCAAAGCCCCGCTGCGCCTCCAGCTCGTGTGTGTGTGACGCGAAAAACTTCTCAGATGGCTTCTTACATTCTGATGTTAGGCGCAGCCATCTTTTATATCCATGCAAACATGTGGGTGCCAGGATAATTATAATATTTTAATTACAGTCTGGCGCAGATGGCGATTTGAGCTTTATTTCTGCTCTTACTGTCAGGCCGTCCATCAGCTCCAACATCTGTTGAGACACCAGCTCTGTACAAAAGCATTGTTCTCAGAAACATCAGGGGGATATCCAAAGCTTTTGAAACTAGGTTAAATATTTACTTGTAGGCCTATATAAAAGTGTGTGTGTGTGTGTAAAAGTGTATTTGTGTGGCTGTATGTGCGTGCATGTGTGTGTTGGTACTATTGTAAGTGGCTTTGGATATCTGCAAAGTGTAATGTAGTGTAGTACTGCTATGAGGAGATGAATAACTGTAATACACATTGAATGTATGTATGTGTGTGTGTGTGTGTGTGTGTGTGTGTATGTTTGTGTGTGCGCGCGTTTGTGTGTGTGTGTGTGTGTGTGTGTCAGAGAGAGAGAGAAAAGAAGAAGTGTTGGCTGCTACACACCCGCTGAGTCAATAGTCTTCTCTGCTTAGGAGGAAATATTTATTACAGTCGCTGGGATTTCCAGAACGGCCTGGACACCGTCGATACATATGTGTGTGCAGGCATGTGTGTGTGTGTGTGTGTGTGAGAGAGAGAGTGTATGCGTGTGTGTATATGTGTGTGTGTGTGTGTGTGAGAGAGAGAGAGTGTGCGCATGTGTGTGTGTGTGTGTGTGTGTGTGTGTGTGTGTGTGTGTGTCTGTCTGTTTGTCTGTCTGTCTGCCAGTGTGTTAATCATGATTTTCTGTATGGGTCTGTATCAAAGCTTCAAAGGATCGGATGATTAAACCAAACATTCTGAAATTAGTAGCCCTTATTCTGGGCTAGTCATATTGTTATTCTCTTCTGCATTATAGCATTCATATCCGGAGCACAAAGTCTGCCTTTCCTCAGTAAACACTGCTTGATGTTGGGTTACAGTTTGGCATTAGAACTCAAAACATCCCTGAGTGTCGCAGATGTTGGAGGTGCCACCACCTTTCCTGTTTAATGTCCTTTAAATGTGTGTGTGTTTGTGTGTGTGAGCCTGCCCTTGACGTCATCTGGATGGTTCTTATTCTGCTTCCATTGTTAGACACACACCTGGCCCAACATCAATCACAAGAGCAGTTTACTTGTTTCAGTTCCTCTCAGTGGTAGCCTGTGTGTTAGACAGAGAGGTTAACTGGTGTAGTCTTTTCCAGGGTGCTGGGTTAACTGGTGTGCTAGTGTGGTGTGGTTGTTTAACTGGTGTACTAGTGTGGTGAGGTAGGTTAATTAGTGTACTAGTGTGGAGTGGTAGGTTAACTAGTGTACTAATGTGGTATGTTAACTAGTGTACTTGTGTGGTAGGTGAACTAGTGTACTCGCATGGTAGGTTAACTAGTGTAGTAGTGCGGTGTGGTAGGTTAATTATTGTGGTGTGGTAGGTTAACTAGTGTACTTGTGTGGTAGGTTAACTAGTGTTCTAGTGTGGTATGTTAACTAGTGTGGTGTGGTAGGTTAACTAGTGTGATGTGGTAGGTTAATTAGTGTACTTGTGTGGTAGGTTAACTAGTGTTCTAGTGTGATGTGGTAGGTTAAGTAGTGCACTAATGTGGTATGGTAGGTTAACTAGTGTACTAGTGTAGAGTGGCAGGTTAACTAGTGTGCTAGTGTGGTGTGGTAGGTTAACTAGTGTGCTAGTGTAGTGTGGCACGTTAACTAGTGTGCTAGTGTGGTGTGGTAGGTAAACTAGTGTACTAGTGCGGTGTGGTAGGTTAACTAGTGTACTAGTGTGGTGTGGTAGGTTAACTAGTGTACTAGTGCGGTGTGGTAGGTTAACTAGTGTACTAGTGGAGCGTGGTAGGTTAACTTAGTGGGGGTCAGCCCTGTGTTCCCACATTTCTGAGATATTTCTTTTGCACAACATTCCATTTGTAGCCCATTGCTACTGGATAATAAGTTGGGTGTAATTAGCTACCAAATTGGGAGAAAGGGTGACCAAATCTGATACAAAGAGGAAATGTGATAACAAATGTGAGAAGGCCTAATTTTGAAAAAAAAAAAATCGTAGAAATGTGGAAACTGTGGGAATACAGGGCCTAATTTTGGAAAAGGAAAAGTTCTAGGTGCTATGGGAACATAGGTACGCTCCCAACTAGGGTACTGGTCTCCAGTGAAGTGGGTAAACTGGTCTCTAGTGAAGTGGGTAAACTGGGGTGCGTTTCACAAAAGCGTAGTTGCTAACTTCCTTAGCAACTTCGGCACAACAACACCATCGCCCAGACTTAGCAACTAACAATGTTTACAACTATGGTAGTCCGATTAATCGTTCAATTAAGCAAGTGTTTCCCAACAACAAAGTCTAGACAATCCATCAGAAGTTGCCTCGTAAAGTTGTGCAGTTGGAACGATTAGCATGGACCTGTTGTTAGACCATCATGTTTGTTCACGTGAAGTCTTGCTCGTCACCTTTGGCCTTTTTGGGGCAGATTAGGCAGCCATCTATGAGTTACTGCCACCATCTGCATGAATGATGTTACTCCCAATTCACTTAATTTTCAGTGTAGCATTGCCAGTTCATGTAAAAAGACAGTAGAAAACATAACCGATAACACACAAAAAGCTGTTGCAAAATGTACGTCAGTGATGTTGGTAATACTGTGATGTATAAGCACTGATTGAACTCCTCAGAGATAACCATCATAAACACTGGGGTCCCCCAGGGTTGTGTGCTGTCTCCATTGCTTTTCACACTGATGACCCACGACTGCTGTGCCAGATTCACATCGAACCACATCATCTTCGCCGATGACACAACAGTGGTGGGCCTCATCAGTGACGACGATGACTCAGCATACAGAGAGGAGGTACATCAACTCATCAACAGGTATGACAGAAACAACCTACAACTCAATGTCATCAAAACAAAAGAAATAACTGTGGACTTCAGGAAACAACACCCGACACACACCCCACTCACAATCAATGGCAGTGCCGTGGAGTCTGTGAAAAGCAGAAAGTTTCTGGGAGTGCACATCACAGACGACCTCACATGGACCACCAACACCACCTCCCTGGTCAAGAAAGCACAGACACGCTTTCACTTCCTGCGCAGGATGAGGAGAGCTGACCTCCCCACTTCTGCACTCACCACCTTCTACAGGGGTGCTATTGAGAGCATCCTTACCAGCAGCCTCTCTGTCTGGCACGGCAGCTGCTCAGCTGCAGACAAGAAGGCTCTACAGAGGGTGGAGAGGACTGCAGAAAAGATCACCCCAACCAACCATTCAGGACCTATACACATCTCACTGTTCCAAGAGAGCCACCAATATCATTAAGGACACCACCCACCCAAACACAAACTGTTTGCCCTCTTACCATCTGGAAAGCGCTACCGCAGCATGCGGTGCCACACAAATAGACTGAGAAACAGCTTCTTTCCACAGGCCATCAGGCTACTCAACACAATGAAGAAGATTCCATGAACATGTTACTGACATCCACACACTGATGTCCATGCTGCTTTTACACTTGCACTTTACCAACTGCACCTTCACTTATTGCACCTTACATATTGCACATTTCACTTTTTCCTTTTTCACCTACACCAGCTACCAAGAAGAGCTACCTCGAACTTTCCTTCTTGTTGGAAGCGTATATGTTTGTCTGAATGTCTTATGTCTATTTATTGTGGATGTCTGTGCACACTTCATGTGTGTGTGTGTGTGTGTGTGTGTGTGTCTGTGTGTGTGTGCGTGTGCGTGCTTGCATGTTTCTAGTTCAAATTGCACATTTGGTGTCTGGTGAAACGCAATTTCAGTCCTCTGTGTAATTCCTGTTACATAGTGAATTGACAATAAAGTAGACTTTGACTTTTGACACTTTGACTTTGACTTTGATTTCTGACCCACAAGCACGGTTATTCCATTGTCCAATAGATCATTTTCACCTGTTACAAATTGATTACAGCAGGAATCGAACCTATATCTCACCGAAAAAGGTAGCACACTTCCTTTGACTCACTGCTGAGCTAACCACTCATCCACCGCACCACCTAAATGGAGGGAGTGGTTATATTTATAGCTGTAGCTCCATGTAGTATAAATGAAATGTACAGACATATGACTCAAACTGACATTCGTTTGTTGCTTGTTGAGTAAGGCACATAGTTGTGTCGATGGAGATATCCCAGAGTTTCTACAGCTGTCATACCATCTTAAATGAAATGAGACTATGTTTCTGTCCTTATGTAGTTCAATCGTTTCTGTCGTTATCCGCAACGAATGCATCAGAATACTTTCCGAGCACTTCCGAAACATCTGGGTACTTTGCAGTTTGGACCACGGAAGTCCAAACTAACATAGTTAAGACTTCCGTCGTACTTCGGTGGTTGGAGATTTTCGGGAAACAGTCAGACGCGGGATGCTGGGTAGTTTGAACTTACATTGTACAATGGTGGTTTAATGCCAACCTCCATCGTTGTTTGGGAAACGCACCCCTGGTCTCCAGTGAAGTGGGTAAACTGGTCTCCAGTGAGGTGGGCAAATTGGTGTGCAGTGAAATGGGTAAACTGGTCTCCAGTGAGGTGGGTTAACTGTTGTCCGGTGAGGTTGGTTAACTGGTGTACTGGTCTCAAGTCGAAGTGATAAAAGAGGTGTAGCACTGCACTGCTGAGTGTATGTGGCAGTGACAGGCTTAACCAGTAGTAGATGACAGGCTTAATCAGTAGTAGATAACAGGCTAAAGCAGTAACTATATATATATATGGTGGCAGTCAGGGCTTCAGAGAGGTTAAGAGCTGTTTGTCTTTAGCAAACACAGTTGGACATGATGGACATGTAGACAGGGCATCTGTGAGGTCAATCTGTTTGTAATAGCAGTTAGAGAGTGTTGCACATGCTGTCCCCATAGTAACTGCAGTTTGAGAGATAGCCAGCGCTGTACGGTGGTATGGGTGGGATCTGTCCGACCAGGGGCGTCACTAGACTTATTACTGTACTTGGGCACAGCTGGGGCACAGACAATTAATGCGAGCACGCAAAGCACGATAATAGGCATATGCCAGTTAGCTAAAAGACAGCAGCTAACGTCTCCAGTAGACTCCTTCAATTTCCAGCCAGAACTAGCTTGCATGGCAGCTGCCTCATACATTAAACATAAAAAGTAAAGTGGAAGTCCACATGGAAATGGCGACACAGAGGTGAAAACAAACAGTGATGGGCAATTTACCCGGTACTAACCTGTAGGACAGGTGGAAAGAAATAGCGCTCAGACACATTGTTAGACGTTATGTCACAGCCAAAGTTGCGTGAATAAATTACCATATTCAGTAGCTATGTGCACATTGTGTATGGAGTGAATAAAGTAGCAATGAGTTGCCATATTAAGTAGCTATGTGCGCATTCTCTAGATTATGTAGACCTAAAACTCGAAAGTGAATTTTTTTTTACTGGTGAGATTTATACTGGGGCACTACAGATCAATACTGGGGCATGTGCCCCAGTAAAATATGTCTGGCGACGCCCCTGTGTCCGACTGGAGTGACTGTGACCTGATTGGGGTCAGAGGTCAGGGGTCAGGATGGCCATGTCAGGTGAGGACAACAGGGATCAGGAGGGTCGTGTCAGGTGTGTGTAAATCTGTGTCGCCAATCTGACGCCCCCACAGAGGATTTACTGGAACTTATCTCAGCCACATGCTTTCCAACAGACACACACACACACACACAGCGCTGCACTGTACTGTCTATCACTCAGAACATGTCAGACTGTTTACATGTGTGTGAAAGAGTGTGTGTTATTCAAGGCACAAGCGCATGTTCATTGTCATGTTTGGTATTGTGTGTGTGTGTGTGTGTGTGTGTGTTTGTGTTTTATGGTTTGTCCTTATATGAGCTGTGTGTGTTATGGAACTGTTTGTCCTCATATGCACTACTGTTTTACTATTGTGTGTGTGTGAGTGTGTGTGTGTGTGTGAGTGTGTGTGTGAGTGTGTGTGTGCGCGTGTGCATGTTTTATGGTATTTCCTCATATGAGCTGTGTGTATTATGGAGCTGGTTGTCTCCATATGCACTACTGTTTTAGTATTGCTGACATCCCAATTCTCCCGGACCTCCGGAGAGTCTCCCGCATTTGAAAAGCGACTCCGGGATGCCTGCAAGTAACACAAAATATACCTCAAGTCCTGCTTAAGCTAATTAGGACAAGTCACAGCTGCAGCAAGTCACAGGAAGACCAGCGGAGTGAGGAAAAGTAACCTCCCTGAAATGAGTTTCTGCAGGTTGTGATGCCTGGTCTTCTGTGTGTGTTTCTGCGTGTGTTTCTGTGTGTGTGTGTGTGTGTGTGTGTGTGTGTGTGTGTGCGTGTGTGCGCTATGGGGCCTTGTCCTCATATGAACTGCGCATAACTTGACCTCTAGATCAAGAGAAAGGCTCTTGAACTTAGGGATTTTCATTGCAAGACTCATGAGGGAGCGTAGTAGCCTGAGCTATCCTAGCCCACCTAGCATCACAACCTACGCCACCCAATCACTGCAACAACAGGCACAACAACAATGATGATGCAGACTTCAAGCTCGTTATGAATGTAGTGAGGTTATTAATCACTAAATGAAGTCTACATACAGAAACATTCTCCTGAGACATTCTTGTTCTTCTTCCGCCATGGTAAATAGTGATAGTAATTAAAGCAATACAGTTGATTTGTGTCCTCTATTGTAAGTCACTTTGCAAAAAAGCGTAATGTAATAACTTATTATTTATGCATTCCCTGTGGAGAAAACACAAAGAGTGTTACTGGGGGCATCCATTTTGTTTTCCGAGATGATCTCATAAACAAAAATATTTACAGAGGTTGTGAATTTTTTCTTGCAATCTTCAGCGTATGCACATATAGGAAATGCTGATGTGATGTCATAACGTGGAGGTGTGATGTCATTATGTGAGGATGTGGTTATAGCCACATCATAAAAACCACCACACAACAGACCTGCAGGTTTAGCACTGTAGCCTGTGCTGTCCTTGTGGCACAAACTGATGTTATTGGAGCAGTTAAGAGAAAAGGAGTGTTGTTTGTGACCCAACACTGTGTAGCTTTACATTTGTGATGTCTAGGTTTGTATGGTGAGTGTCCCTACATTGTGTGATGTTAGCTGTGTGTGTGTGTGTGTGTGTGTGTGTGTGTGTGTGTGTGTGTGTGTGTGTGTGTGTGTATGCTTGTGTGTATGTGTGTCTGTGTGGTCTATCATTGATGTCTTCTAATGAGTGTTGATGTGAAGTAGCATTAGCAAGGCTAGCGATGGTCTCAGCCATGTTAGTGCTTGCCGCTATGGAAACAGTAGCCTCACCTCAGAAGTATTCCGAAGGCTAAGCAGAGCCGGTTGTCATGGAGCTCCTTGTTCAGAGGGCCGTCTGCACAACTGCAGGTTGGCTGGGAAGCAGCACACTGACCTCTACTGGACTTATGTGCATACTGCATGTGCTTTCTGGCAGGCAGATCAGATAGAGGGGGGGAGTGGATGGAAATTTCCTATAAGCAGGCTGCTTCAGCTGCGTGTGCGTAATCAGACATTGCACATGTAAGCCTGACACGCACGGTCTTTAGTTAGCCTTTGGTGGCTAATATTAGCCTCAGGTCGGGTAGGCTAACATGTTTTTGTGAAGCTAATCGCTTATGGATAAGCCTTTGGCTAAACATGGGGTTGAGGAGTTGGACAACAATGTCTGGAAATAAGTCAGCTCAAGGTGTTAGTGAGCACAATGGTGGCATGGGAACGGAGAGCTCAGACCTTCCACGCTGAATATTTCTCCAGTGGGTAGCTGAACTCTCTGTGAACTGGTAAATGAAACACAGACATGCTTTTCTGTCTTTTTCCCAAATGTTTATTTTTTCCCATCAAGAACTGACAGAAGCCCCTTTCCTTAAACACAGAATACATCTTCTTTTGTCAAATGCCACAAGAAAAGGTTTCCACAAAAATGTAGAAGACAGAGAACGTATTTTGTGTGTCCCCAGGTTCAAGCATTCAGTACATAGTTCCTCACATAACATCAGTTAAGTTTCATTTTTTTGTTGTTCACAAATACAGACATTCATTCTTTGACATGTCAAAGCACAAGTTGTATCATAAACAATATGATTTCTTTTATTTCTTGTAACCTCTTCAAGTGTTTTGTCTAAAGCCCAGGTTTGGAAACGTTGCATGTTTTGTCTAAAGCCCCGTTCTGAAAGCGCTGCATGTTTTGTCTAAAGCTCTGAAAGTATTAAAGTGCAGGAGGATTTCTGTCATAACTCTACCAGATCAACATCTTAGTCATTCATAACTCTACTAGATCCACACCCTGGTCACTCATTACTGTACTACATCAACATATTAGTCAGCTTTTCCTAGTAATCGCAAGCAGTCTTTGAGTAAAAGCCAGAGATGAAGATCCCAGTTTCAGGAAGTTAAAACCCTGCCATGTTTTCTTCCTGCCTATGCGCATAACACAGGTGATTTCACTGATCAGATGATCCTACTTGTCTAATGATTTTTGTGCCCATAAGGATCAGCTGGTTCAAACAATTATTGGATCAAATATGTGGCAGGGTCTTTACTTTCCAGAGCTGGGATTGGCTCCTGTGGTAAAAGCCTGGATGTGGCATGTGGATGTGGGTGTTTTGTAGAGCCAGAGTGGCAGCATGCTACAGCATGCTACAGAAGGCTCCAGTGCGCTGCGCTCTCTCTAGAAGCATCTGTGGCAGAGAGAAGACCCTCAAAGAACTTGAACGTTATGGCCTTAAGTGCTTGGCGTTGCAGTGTGTATGTGTGTGCAGTCTGGGCATGGCTGTGTGTGTGTGAGGGGGGCCTAAATGTGTGTGTGTGGGGCCAGGATGTGTGTGAGGCCAGAATGTGTGTGTGTGTGTGTGAAGCCTGGATGTGTGTGAGTGAGGCCTGGATCTGTGCGGAGCATGTGTGTGTGTTTACTTCTGGACAGAGAGGTGCTTGTTAAGGATGCGGCATCGAGGGCTGCAGTGTGCGTGTGAGGGGTGTGTATGTATGTGAGGTCTGGATGTGTGTGTGTGCGGGGCGTATGTGGGCGTATATGTGTGTGTGTGGGCTGTGTCTGTGTCTCACTTCTGGCTGGCAAGCTGCTTGTTGAGGATGTGAGAGTGCCGGTGGCTGCCGGTGGCGGTATCGGTGGGCACGGGGATGTGTGTGTGTGAGGCCTGGATGTGTGTGTGTGGGGTGTGTGTGTGTGTGTGTGTGCTCACTTCTGGCCGCCGAGGTGTTTGTTGAGAATGCCGGTGGCGGTGTCGAGGGTGGTGTTGGCGGGCACGGGGATGTGTGTGTGTGAGGCCTGGATGTGTGTGTGTGAGGCCTGGATGTGTGTGTGTGGTGTGTGTGTGTGTGTGTGTGCTCACTTCTGGCTGCCGAAGTGTTTGTTGAGAATGCCGGTGGCGGTGTCGAGGGCGGTGTCGGCGGGCACGGGGATGTGGGGGGCCACCCCTGCCCCCTCCCATGCGGGCCCCTGTGAGGTGTCGCAGTGTGTGATGGGGATGCTGAGGAACAGATCGCTCTCGCCCACGCGGAAGGTCTCGGGGGGGTGCGACCCCCCGGCGGTCGTCTCTCCGATGATCATGGCGCGCCCCAGACGCTTCATGATGTAGACGAACTCCTCGGCCGCCCCTGCCGTCACGCCGCTTGTCAGCACCATCAGGCTCTTGTGGCTGCCGAAACGCTTACCTGAGCACAGGTGGGGAGGCACACACAGTCAACATACCAACTCAGGTGTGTATGTGTGTGTGTGTGTGTTTGTGTTTGCATGTGTGCGCAAGTTCATAATGCTGCCGAAGCGCTTACCTGAGCAGGTGGGGGAGGGACACAGTCAACATACACTCAGCAACTCTGGAGTGTGTGTGTGTGTGCGTGTGTGTGTGTGTGGGTGTGAACTCAGGAGTCTGCACTCAGGAATGCAGGAGTCCGTGTGTGTGTGTGTGTGTGTGTGTGTGTGTGTGTGTGTGTGTGGGTGTGAACTCAGGAGTCTGCACTAAGGAATGCAGGTGAGTCTGTCATTTCGCTGTCTGCTTACCATGGCAGCATGGAGTTACAAACTTGTGTGTGTGTGTGTGTGTGTGTGTGTGTGTGTGTGTGGGGGTGTGTGGGTGGAACTCAGGAGTCTGCACTAAGGAATGCAGGTGAATCTGTCATTTCGTTGTCTGCTTACCATGGCAGCATGGAGTTACGAACTTGTGTGTGTGTGTGTGTGTGTGTGTGTGTGTGTGTGTGTGTGTGTGTGTGTGTGTGTGTGTCTAACTGTGGAATTCCACCTGGATTATACAGATGTAGTGTGTGTGTTTGGAATTCCATCTGGAATGTGCAAGTGTGTGTGTGTGTGTGTTTGAGTGTGTGTGTAGTGTACCTGTGGAAGTGCACCTGGCCCCTAAGATTAGCACACTGCTTGTCTGCCTACTGTCTGCTTGGCAGGGATGAGGATCGAGTATCTTAATCTGCCATTAATCTTAACTGATCAGGTGCGAACACCTACAGACAGGTCATGTGGCACCCTGGTTAGTTTGGGTCATTCTGTGTGTGTGTGTGTGTGTGTGTGTGTGTGTGTGTGTGTGTGTGTGTGTGTGTGTGTGTGTGTGTGTGTGTGTTGGTTAGGGTTAGCTGGTTTGCTGTGCACAGGAGTGTGTGTGTCAGGAGGAGTACAGGTGGGACTGGGAGCGGAGAGGAAAAAAAGGAGGAGAAGAGATGAAGAGACAGAAGAGGAGGAGGAAAGAAGAGAGGAAGATATGAAGAGAGAGGAGAGGAAGAAATGAGAGGAAGTGACAAGAGAG
The DNA here is from genome assembly GCA_027475355.1 of Coilia nasus. Classification (NCBI taxonomy): domain Eukaryota; kingdom Metazoa; phylum Chordata; class Actinopteri; order Clupeiformes; family Engraulidae; genus Coilia; species Coilia nasus. Next base: position 10,275,805 of record CM050216.1, on the reverse strand, counting down.
GAGTGGAGGAGAGGGGAGGAGAAGAGAGATGAACAGAGAGGAGAGGAAGAGAGTAGAGGGAGTGAGAGAAGAGGAGTGGAGGAGAAGAGAGGAGAGGAGAAGAGAGGGAGATATGAAGAGAGAGAGGAGAGGAAGAAATGAGAGGTAGTGAGAAGAGAGGAGTGGAGGAGAGAGGTAGAGGTGAGGAAGCGAGAGGAGAAGGCAGTGTCACCTGTAAGCGTTGGCATGGTGACCAGCTCTCGGGTGGCGCCGGTGGGGCGGTCATAGAGTTTGTCCAGCACAATCTCCTTGCCCTCGTCGAAGAAGTACGAGCAGAACCCAGAGATGGATGTGGTGGGGCCGCCCACATTGTTCCTGAGGCACAGTCAGCAAATCAGAACTCACCAGAATAATCAATAACCAATCAGCATTCAGGTCCCAGGATTAGGGGTTTTCCTAATGAATCAGCATTCAGGTCCCAAGATTAAGGCTTTCAGTTATCAATCAGCCTTTAGGACTCAGGATTACGGCTTTCAGTGACTAAAAAGTGTTTATAAAGGGTCTGAGTGATCCTGGGCCCAGTATTTTGATTTTGCTTTTTAACACAAGTGGTCATTAGGATACGTTTGGCTAGTTAGGTAAAGCAGGGTGGGTAGGAGAGGATATTATTGCCTACTTTAAGGGGACATAGGGGATAATATTATTGGCTGCTTTGAGGAGCGGTAGGGGATAATGTTATTGGCTGCTTTAAAGGGAGGTGGGTGGGTGGGTATTATTGGTTGGTTAAAGGGGAGGTAGGGGATAATATTATTGGCTGGTTAAATGCAGGGGAGCTAAGGTAGGGGTTAGGGGAGAGTATTTTATGCTGGTGTAGGGGGAGTTCAGGGAGGATATTTTTAGCACAGGTGTGGTGGGGGAGGAGCTAAGGTGAAATATGATTGGCTGACCTAACGCAGGTGTGGTGGGGGAGGAGTCTCACCTGAGGTCCACGATGAGGGCGTCAGTGTCGACCACCTTGTTCCACACGTGCTCCACGATCACCTGAGCAATGGCCTGCACCTGCTCGAAGTCACCGAACATGTCGAAGCGCAGGTAGCCCACGTTGTGGTCCAGGATCTCAGTGTGGAAGGACTGCTTGATCAGCGCGATGAACATTTCAGGAGTTGGGTTCTGGGAAACACACATGAGAGTTGGCTATTAGGCCCTGGGACACACTCAAGAGAGTTGGCTATTAGGTCCTGTGACACACACACACAGGAGAATTGGCTATTAGGTTCTGGCACACAGAATTAGCTATTAGGTTTTGGGAAACAGGAGAATGGGCTATTGGTTTCTGGGACCAACACAGGAGAGTTGGCAATTACATTCTGGGACACACACACACAGGAGAATTAGCTATTACTTTCTGGGACACACACACACACACACACACGAGAATTACCTATGAGGTTCTGGGTTACACAGAGAATTAGCTATTAGGTCCTGGGACACACAGGAGAATTAGCTATTAGGTTCTGGGACACACACAGGAGAATTGTTGTTCTGTTTACTGGATTGATATCCAGAACAATCAAAACATTACAGCCAATATCCTTATAGTATTACAAGGTTTTGTTTTGACTTATTCTTCCCCCTCTTTTACACAATGCGGTAGTGATTTTTCTCTGTAAACATACTGTGCAAAATTAAATCAGTTAAACATATTTTTTTCAATCAGAGACTGTGAAGGTTTACATGAGATTTACAATCATGTGCACTGCAAATTAAGGCTGAGTGGAGTGGCTACCTTGGGAAGGTCGTTTTTAAGATGCGAGATTAAGCACTACTTATGGATTGCAGAGTAAGACCAAGAAGAATTTAAAGATTGTGAAGATTTACATGAGATTTACACAACCACAGAGACCAAGTGTGGTGCTTACCACTGGAGGCTCATTTTTAAAATGACTAATTAAAATGACTCATTGTGGATTACAGAATAGGTGCAAGAGGAACTTAAAGATTGTGAGTATTCACATGAGATTTGACCACAGAGACATGTGGTGTGGTGCCTATGATGGGAGGGTCATTTTTGTAAATGATAGAAAGAACACTAGCTATGGATTATGGACTAGCTGTGGATTATATACTAACTATGGATTCACATGAGATTTACTATAGATACAGAATGTGATGCTCACCATGGCAGGGTCATTTTTGAAAATGATTTAACTCTATTAAACTCTAATTATGGATTATAGACCAACTATGGATTTACACAATATTTACATGAAGGAGTGTGTGTGTGTGTTGCTCACTGTGGATTAACATCAGATTTACTATAGAGACAGAGTGTGGTGCTTACCATAGGAGTGTCATTTTTAAAATAAAACGAATAACGTGTAGTTTTGTATTGTAGACTAATTCTGGATTTACATGAGATTTACATAAATAAGTGTCTGTGCGTGCGTGTGTGTGTGTGTGTGTGTGTGTGTGTGTGTGTGTGTGATGCTGACCATGGGAAAGTAATTTTAAAAATCACAGAATAAACTATAATTGTGGACTGTAGACTAATTATGGATTTACATGAGATTTACATAAAAGGTGTGTGTCTGCGTGTGTGTGTGTGTGTGTGCAGTGCTCACCATGGGAGGCAGTGCGGGGGTGTTGCTGGTGGTCTTGAGGTTCTTGTCCCCGGAGAGCTTGAGCAGGTCGGCGGTCAGCTTGACCTCCAGCTCCTCCTTGGAGTTGACCATGGCATACTCCCCACTGGCCGCCATCTCTCCCAGCTTCTGCGCCACCTCGGCGCCCACGCTCTCAAAGGCGTAGTTCTCCGCCACCAGCGTCGCCGTGGCCTGCAGCAGCTCGGGGATCTGGGCGCGCAGCTTCAGGATGCGCAGCGCCACCTCCAGGGCGTCCTCGGCCGCCACGCCCACGTCCGGCGCCACCCCCACCACCTCCCAGCTCTGCCCCGTCACCGGGTTGGTGGACTTGGCCACGGGCACCGACAGGTAGAAGCCGCTGTCGCCCACCGCCATCTTGGCCACCTTGACGGAGCCGCCGGCCGTGCGCTCGCCCACCAACGTGGCGCGGCCCAGGCTCTTCAGGCTGTACGCCACGTCCTCGGCGATGCCCGTCGTGCGCCCGCTCACCAGCAGCAGCAGCGGCTTCTCTGTGCCGTAGCGCTCGCCCATCAGCACGGGCGTGGACATCAGCTCTACGGTGCTGTCGGACAGCCGGTCGTACACGGAGTCGATGTGGATCTGCGGCTCGGCGGCAGTGAAGTAGGACACCACGTAGGGGATGCCCGACAGCTCGCCCGTGGTGGTGAAGCGGAAGTCCAGCACGAGGGCGGAGGTGGGCAGGATCTTGTCCCAGACGTGCTCGATGAGCAGCGGCCCCACCTGCTGGGCCATCTCCTCGCCGATGATGTGCTGGATGCGCAGGTAGCCCACGTTGCCCTCCAGCACCTCCACCTTCACGGTGCCCTGCAGCATGGCGGCCACCTGCTCGGGGGGCAGGTCGGCCAGGGAGGGGGGCGCGGGGGGCGGCGCGTAGTTGGGCTCGTAGGACACGGTCACGCGCGGGTCGCCGATGGTGGTCTTCACGCCCTCCGTCAGCATGGCGGCCAGCGCGTTGGGGTCCTCCACGCTCAGGATCTCCGTGTTGCTGCTGGCCGCCTCGATGGCCTGCTCCATGCCCACCAGCCTCTCCGGGGAGCAGTAGTTGTCCAGCAGGATCTTGGCCATGTCCATGATGAGCGTCGGGGGGAAGGCGGCCAGCGCAGGGGCGCGGGGGCCCACCAGCAGCACGGCCGCCAGCAGGAGCAGGGCACGGGCCATGGCGTTAGCGACGGGTGGCAGCGGAGAGCCTGGAGCCTGACGACGGGAGACCAGCTCCGAGCGACGGAGTGTGTGTGTGTTTGTGTGTGTGTGTTCCTCTGAGATCGCCGGAGACTAATGAGGCGACGTGTGTTTGCTTGAGCTCGGCGGTGACAAATGAAGCTTCGACCAGTCGGGTGGCTGTTAGCACACACCTAAGAGGCTTTCCCAGTAATAACTCGCTAATCTCATTAGCACTGCTGCTTCAGTAAGACAATAACAGGCTCATAATGTATGCCCAGCATATGGCTGGACTGGACTGGACACAAACACACCTTATGTCTGAGCTGTCTGACTTTACACACACACACACACACACACACACACACACACACACACACACCTGACGTCTGAGCTGTGGGACTTTACACACACACCCACACACACACATACATCTTATGTCTCAGCTGTGGGACTTTACACACACACACCTGACGTCTGAGCTGTGGGACTGGACACACACACACACACCTTACGTTTGAGCAGTGGGACTTTACACACGCACACACACACACACACACACACACACACACACACACACACACACACACACACACACACACACACACACACACACACACACACACACACACACAACACACCAATTGTCTGAGCCGTGGGACTGGGCACACACACACACCTTATGTCTGAACTGTGGGAAGGCACTCATAATTTTTGCACATTCAGCATATGGGTGGACACCCACACACTGAACATCTGATGTTCTGGCACACCACACTGCACATGTGCCAACCCAGCTGGCTAAAGAGTGTGTGCAGCACACACACACACACACACACACACACTCACACCATGCCTAATCTGTCAGCAGACATTCCAAAGAGATTATGTGGTACTTTAACAATCCTGAATAGTGTATTGTGTAATTCCCAACATTAATCCCAAGAGCTGATAAAACATCCAGTAGGCAACAGGAACATGGACTTGAAGTCATTTATTTTGTATAAATGTATTTATTTTGTATAAATGTATTTATTTTGTATAAATGTATTTTTTTTGTATAAATGTATTTCTAAATACATTCTGCACACCAGCATTTCTATTTGTGATTTGAAATTGCACAACATATTAGTAGCAGTATATTAGTAATATATTAGGTTGGAGGAAAGCTATGGGTGAATACATATATGATGAATGAAAATGCTAAATTCATTTCAGTCTAAGGAGCTTGTTTTAGAAGCATACGGAATTATGACTATTTAACATATCACCTGCTCTATTTGATACTTAGTTTATATAAAACTGGATACGCTGCAACATTTATGAGGAGTGGAAAATGGGCCAAAATGGCAGAAGCATAAAAAGTACTACATTTATTCCGTCACACATTATGGGCCAGACACTAAATATAATGGAAGGTACTACTTTTAACTACCATCATAGAATATATGCCAGAAAAATGACTCCATCATAATTCCACTTTATTCCATCACACACTCCATTTCTTAAGATCAGACCTACTGAAGGCACCTCCTTATATTGGCATGTGTTAAAAACAATATTTTTGCAATAAGGTGCTTCAATTAAAAAAACATATTTTTCCAAAATAAAGGTGCTCTTGCTGGTTTCTTACTGTTTCAGATATCATCTGATGGACTAAACACAAAGCTTGCGTTAGGTCCTGTTAGGCTGGCCACTTAAAGGGTTATTCCCGTTCAGTCCAAAGTATCGCTCTTAAAAACCCCTTGAACCTGAGTGCACACTTAAACTCACACACCCCGTCTTTATTCCTACACAATGAAGCTGCTTAGTGCTCTGGTTCTGGGAACACATGTTGCAATACCTCTGGCTACATTTCAGAAGGACGAATTACCACAAACCACAGGAAGTAGGGCAGGGGGTCGGAGTTGGAACCCTAACTCTCGGAATCTTGTTCCGGTTGCTAGGCTGCTGTGATTGTCTTGGAATCCTGCTTGGGTTGCTTGGCAGCACCGGGCGTCTTGGAATCCTGCTGCAGTTGCCTGGCGGCGATGATTCTCCTGGCGACAGTGAGGGCGTCAGAACCCTGAGCCGGAACGTCAGGCTCCACCCCTGACGCGCTCCACGGCTGCCCATTGGCTGCGCTGAGCACGGCCTGGGTGGGCACGGAGGCGTAGAGGATGCTGCTCCCGATCTGGAACATGCCGCTCGAGAGCGCACCTCCCAGGGTGGCTTCCCCCACCACCGTGGCCCTGCCTAGCTCCTTCAGCGCGCGGGTGAACGCCTCCGCGGCCGAGCCCGTCATGTGACTAGTGAGGATGAGGACGTGTTTGTGGGCCCCGTAGCGATGACCCGTGACCTGGGGCAGGGTGGTGACGTGGGTGGTGTTTCCCGAAGCGCGGTCGTACACGGAGTAGAGGTGTGTGGGCGGCGCCGGGTCGAAGAAGTAGCTGGCCAGCAGCGGGATTGAGGAGGGGTAGCCGCCGGTGTTGTAGCGCATGTCGATGACTAGTGCCGTCGTCTGCACCAGCCTGTTCCACACCTGCGTGACAAGCGCCTCTCCGACCGCCCGCAGTACCTCGCCGTCCGGCATCACATCCAGCCGCAGGTACCCCACCTCGCCCGGCAGCAGCTCCACCTTGAAGAGCGCGTCGATCACGTACCCCGCCTCCTCGCCCGATGGCACTCTGGCCGGCTCATGTGCCGTCTCGGGCTCCACGTCGCAGTAGAACACGTGCAGGCGGTGGTCGCCTGACGCCTCCTGGAGGTCGGAGGTCAGCTGCGATGCCAGGGACTCGTAGTCCACCGCGGGCCGGTAGGAGCCCTCGCGCCACTTTGCTCGCAGGACGTCGTGAACCCTGGCCGCTACGTCAGGAAGGGCGTAGTGCGCCTCCAGCACCTGCCCCGCCCCCTCCACCAGCGCCCGCATCTCCCCGTGGAACAGCACGATCTCATTGGCCATCTCCTCCGCCTCCTCGGCCAATACGATGGCGTCGGGCACGACCCCGCCCCCCAGCCAGGTCTCTCCGTTGTTGTCGAGGAAGCTGACGATGGGTACTGTGACGATGATGCTGGTGCCGGGGGCGCGGAAGGAGCGGGAGTGCAGCAGGTTGCCCGCGGTGATCTCCCCAACGACCGTGCCCCGCCGCAGGGACTGCATCAGGTACGCCAGCTCCTCGCCCGCTGCAGCCGTGTGCGAGCCCGTCAGCACGTAGATGTCACGCTGGGACCCATAGGGGGCCCCGCTGAGTGATGGCAGTGTGTGGAACTCGGTGGTGGTGTTCTGGACCGAGTCGTAGAGGGTGAAGAAACGAAGGGGAGGAGCTGGGTCGTGTAGGTAGGACAGGATCATTGGCAGCCCCTCGGACGGACCGCCATCATTGGACCGCAGGTCGATCACCAGGTGATTGGTGTCTTTGACTGGCTCCCAGACCTTCTCAACCATCTGCTCCTCCAATCGAATGAGAGTACTGGCATCTGGGAATTTGTTGATTTGCAAATATCCGCTGTTACCAGAGCGGATTTCTACTTTCAAAATGTCGTCCAGCTGTAAGTCGGGCAGAGGGTCGTTTGGAGCTGCCTCGGGTTCCTCAGTAACCGCTGGGGATTCTCTCGTCGTCTTGATGACCAATCTCGGGTCCTCACACACGGACTGAAGCTCATAATTCAGCTTAGCCGCGAGGTCCTCCTCAGAGGTGACCGTGAAGAAGTCAGTATTCTGCAGGTGCTCGAGCAGAACCTTCACCTTGTCCCTGGACGCATAGTACCTCTCGATGAGCTTTGCAACACTCTGAACTGCCTTTGGGATCGCTTCCCTTGCGGCAAGGAGGGCCTTGGCCTTGGAGACTGCCTCTTTGGGCCTCACAGCGACCGAGGGCGTAACGCCGTTCACCTCCCAGCTCTGCCCCGTGACCGGACTGGTGGATCGTGCCACCGGAACGGTGATGTAGAACCCCGAGTTCTCGATGCGGATCTTGTCAACCCTGACGGAGCCCCCAGAGGTCTTCTCGCCGACCACTATGGCGCGGTTGAGGTGCTTGAGGGCGTAGGCCAAGGACTCGGCCGCGCCGTTGGTGCGCTTGCTGGTCAGCACGATCAGGTCCTTGCGCCGGCCGAAGCGCTGGCCCGGGATGCGCGGCAACGTCCACAGCTCACGGGTGGCGTTGGCGGGACGCTCGTACACGCTCTCGATGAGCACGGGAGGCTCGGGGTCGGAGAAGAAGGACACGATGTAGGGGACGCCCGACAGCTCGCCGCCCAGGCTGTGGCGCAGGTCCAGGATCAGGGCGCTGGTGCGCGCCACCCGGTTCCAGACCTGCTCCTGCGTGAACGAGCCCAGCTTGGCGGCCGTGTCGCGGCCGAGGATGCGGTCGAGGCGCAGGTAGCCCACGTTGTTGTCCAGCACCTCCAGCTTGGTGGAGCTCCGCACCAGCCGCACCAGCTGCTCGCGTGACAGTAAGCTCAGTGCCGGCGCCGCTGCGGGGACGTAGTTGGGTTCGAAGGTCACAGTGAGCCGGGGGTCATTGAGGGCGCCCTGCACCCCGGCGGACAGCACCCCGGCCAGCGTCTTGCGGTCGGATATGTGCAGGATCTCGCCGCTGCGGATGGCCTGCGCGATGGCCTCCTGCATGCCCTGCAGGTTCTCTGGGAAGCAGTAGTTGTCCAGCAGCACGCGGGCCATGGCCAGAACCAGCGCCGGCTGGAAGGAGCACCGGGCGCCGGGCCACAGCAGGACCAGCACCGCGAGTACCAGAACGCAACGCTCATGGCCTGCTCTCGACCGCATTGTCAACACGCTCCGCTTACACTCCGCTCTTGCTCGCATCGTCAACACACTCTGGGCTTTTCGGACTGCGCCAGCCGGGTTTTGTGTTCAGTACTGAGGAAGAGGATGCATTGTGTCTGTGTGTGGGTGAGGCTAAAGTGATGGTGCCGTAACCAGATGAAGGTTTTTTGTGTGTGTGTGTGAGAGAGAGGCTATAGTGATGGTGTCGTAACCAAAGGAGTGTGTGTGTGTGTGTGTGTATGTGTGTGTGTGTGTCGGTGGAGGATGCAGTGTCTAAGTTAGATGGGACTGTCAGCCCCCCCTAACCCCCCTCCCTCCCACCCCTCCTGGTTTTGGCCAACAACAAGAGGATAAGCTGCTTTTGTCTGTCCTAAAGCCCTAATCGCTTCAGGGCAGCAGCCACACAATCATGCCTCAAAAATGATGATTGCAAAAGACAGGAGAAGATAACACACACATCCTTCATTTGGCCACAGGGCACAGATGTGACCCAGATTGCCAAAAGCAATAATTTCTTAACGACTATTTATTAACAATCTTTTATTTCTTAACAATCTTTTATTTCTTAACAATGTTTTTATTTAAGACATGTGAGACACACTGGCTGTATTTCCATGTGAGAATGGGAGGTATTGTGTGTGACATTAGGACATACTGTAATTTAAGCTGTGTGGTTTTCCCCAGACTCGCCGCACCCCTGTCATGTGCCATGACACTGACACAGTGCACTAATTGGGCACTGATGGGATGAAGATGATGATGATGATGATGATGATGATGATGATGATGATGATGATGATGATGATGATGATGACGACAAAGATGATGTTTGGGGGTGTATAGACTGGTCCAGTGGCGGGGGGGGGCACTCACTAACTTGACTGCTACCAGATGACTGCTAGTCTTTGACTCCAATACACCCTCTACACCTTCAGATGACTGTATGTCTTTGACTCCACTACACCCTCTACACCTTCAGATGACTGCATGTCTTTGACTCCACTACACCTTACACCCTCACATGAAAGTTGGAGTGCTGGTCTTCCCTATGACACCTATAAGTTTTGGAGTGCTGGTCTCCCTATGACACCTATGAGAGTTGGAGTGCTGGTCTCCCTATGACACCTATGAGAGTTAGAGTGCTGGTCTCCCTATGACACCTATGAGAGTTGGAGTGCTGGTCTCCCTATGACACCTATAAGTTTTGGAGTGCTGGTCTCCCTATGACACCTATAAGTTTTGGAGTGCTGGTCTCCCTATGACACCTGTGAGTGTTAGAGTACTGGTCTCCCTATGACACCTATGACTGTTGGAGTGCTGGTCTCCCTATCTATCCCTATCTATGAGTGTTGGAGAAGCAGTCAGTCTCCTTCATATGATTTGTTTTTTACATCACTGTTATTAAATACACACTATGCTACTGTTATATTATAGTCCTCTAATATGAATCGTCTGGCTGTACCCTCTCCTAAGACAAAGCGAGGTCACTCCAAACTTTTCTCTGTCATTGTCCCTCAATGGTGGAACAACCTACCACTTGCTACAAGAGCAGCAATATCCCACTCGACCTTCAAAAAGCTTGTGAAAGCCATTCTCTTCCGAGACTGCTTCCCTTCCCTTTTCTACTAACCATCTCTTTATATAGGTGCCTTTGATGTTCTCTACACATCTGTTACCTTATTATGTCCTCCTTTTGTAAGTCACTTTGGATAAAAGCATCTGCTAAGTGTAATGTAATGTAATATATCTGTTTCTTCACCTTTGTTAAACTTATTTAAGACTGCCGACCTATGTTCACATAAGAGCCCACATTAACAGGGCGTTGCATAGCTCTAACGCCACTGGACTACAAAGATTGCTGACTAGGGCCTACAAGGACTGCCTACCTGTGTTCATGCAAGAGTCAGTCTGCTTCTGTATTTATCTGCTCTGACATCACTGAACCGCAAGAAATGTTGTCTTGCAACAACCCTGCCAAACTGTAAAGCACTTTGAGTTGCATATTGCATGTATGAACTGTGCTATACAAGTAAAGTTTTATTATTATTATTATTATTATTTTCCACAATACCACATATTCAGCTGACTTGTCTACAAACTATCACGCTACCTTCAGCTGACTGATTTCCAAACTACATGCAGTGGATGGCAGATCTGAGATGGATTTAACATCGTAGAGATGGTTGGCTACAAGTCTCGGCCAAACAGGTGAGTAGGTGGTGTGAGTAGGTGGTGTGAGATTCACGACGGGCTAGTTAAAATGATGCAGGCGGCGCCAACAGTGTTAATCTGCGAATATAACACTAATCCCGTTTATCTGCTAATAGCCCCCCCCCCCACCCCTTATGTAAGCATCTCGCCATCCTCAACAGCCAATGGGGCTCCACACACCTGGAGTGTGTGTGTGTGTGTGTGTGTGTGTGAGAGAGAGAGAGAGAGAGAGAGAGAGAGAGAGCGAGAGAGAGACAGACAAACAGACAGAGAAAGAGTGTGGGCACACAGCCCTGTGTCGGCTGAAACAGAGACGGGGTCACACAGGAGTGTGTGTTTGTGTGTGTGTGTGTGTGTGTGTGTGTGGATGTGCGTGTGTGTGTTTGTGTGTCTGTAAGCATGGATGGGTAGGGGTGTGTGTGTGAGCGTGGGTGCACTGCACAGCGTTAGCCGAGCCAGGGACAGTGACACAGACATGAGTATGTAGGTGTGTGTGTGTGTGTGTGTGTGCGTGTGTGTGTGTGTGTGTGTGTGTGTGTGTGTGTGTGTGTGTGTGTGTGTGTGTGTGTGTGTGAGGCCAAAGTGCTGGTGTCGTAAATAGACAGGCTAAACTCAGCTCTGGGGGTATAATGGGATGTAAAGATGGGAGTTTATAGACGCTGTTGTTGTTGTTGTTTTGCACAGGAAATGATGTCATGTGAGGCTTTTAATGCTGCAAATACACCAGCTCAGATATGCTCTTCACTCTGAGACTGTGGTGGGTATTTAGGCTTAAAAACATGTTTACATCAGCATTCATAATGCGTGCATTCATATAGTAACAGAATGTTATAAAAGAAGATAAACTAATTAATAAATACAAATATAAATACATTAAATTGTGCTTTTTATTTTCTTTATTCACATCTATTAAGTAATGTGCAGGTTGTTCTAGAAGTTTATGTGTGATAAATAACAACAAATAGACAAACAATTTAAGTGGTGACTGTGTTTTCTTATTTCAGAACACAAACAGTAGGTCTATCCTGCAGTTTGATTTCATAGTCATATTTTTGTGTATCATAATCACCATTTTTTATTGTACGAATAAAGTGTCATAGCTTTTCACCATTTGTGATGAATCCCATATTTTTTAACACTGCACTACTTTGTGGTGGACTGCAGAGGGCGCCATCTGCCGAAATGCTTATTACTCCACCCCTTGAGAACAAAAGGGAATTATTTACGCTAGTTTCAGTAAATGGGATAGGCTGAGATAGACCAAAGCATAACACTGTGTATGACGCTTGTATTGACAAGATTCTATAAACACATCCATAAAGGCTTATAATGCATTCATAAAGTATGTAAAGTATTTATAACTATTTTTACATACTCATGTCTGTATTCCAGGCTGTATTCAAGGCATCATAATGCCATGTCATAACCCCTATTCTAACTCACACGGTGCATTCTTAGTTATAAAGCTTTACCTGCCTTATGAGTGCAGTCATGAGTGTTATGAATACTAATTTCAACCACTTAAAGCTTAATAAAGGCATTATAACCCTTTGTGAACATGTTTCTAGAGTCTTATGAACACGAGCTTCAAAGAAAGTATTACTGACCAAAGACTTTTACAGTGGCGATCTCAAGTGAAGTTTTTTTGTCTAGAACTGTCCCTCTGCATCTAATTCCAACAGCAATGATTCAATAATTAAAATAATCACATTGGGCACATGTACAGATATATTACTCCTTTTAATTATGGGTATTTGTAGATGCTTTATGACAGTTGAATGTTAACATGTAATTTAAAATGTGAATACATTTACAGATGGTATACCTTAATCATCTCTATCTACCAAAGGTTGATGTTCATAGATGGGAAGACATTTGGGTATATTCCTTTAGTCAAAGCAACATCGCCTGTCGCCACAGATAACAGTAAGATTAGAACCCTTTAGAATGTAGCAGAGTAATATATGAGGACAGAGTAAAATTACAAACCCTGAGGAGAGAGTAGGATCAGAACCCTTTAGAACATAGCAGAGTGATACTTTATAACCCTTCAGAACACAGCAGAGTGATACTTTAGAACCCTTTAGAACACAGCAGAGTGATACTTTAGAACCCTTTAGAACCCGGCAGAGTGATACTTTAGAACCCTTTAGAACATAACAGAGTTGCATTCGTTCCACCATAGTTATGAAGTGTATTTATTAGTCTTGTTATTAAAATATTAAGTCATCAGAAAACACATCATCAAACACATCTACAAGCATGGGTTTATTTATAGGGAAAAGGTATCTGTGTGTGTGTGTGTGTGTGTGTGTGTGTGTGTGTGTGTGTGTGTGTGTGTGTGTGTGTGTGTGTGTGTGTGTTTTCATAGGGAGAATTCATAGGCAGAAATGAAAATATTTTATTCCACACACAGTTGATGCCTTTGACCAACGCAGACGTAAGTTAGCTGTTTATTGCTGTTAGTTTGTCCATGATCCGGTGAATGCTTGCTTTGTAAGTGTGTGTGCGTATGTCTACCTCATCGTGACTACTTGTATCTATAGGCCGCCACCCTTATCTCCTTGCAAAGGTGTCGTACGGTGATGATGCCGTTGTCCTGGTACATGATGGTGATGGGGTCCAGCTTGGTGTGTGTGTGTGTGTGTGTGTGTGTGTGTGCATGTGTGTGCATGTGTGTTTGTGTCAGACTACCTGCATCCACAGGCAGCCACCCTCATCTCCTCGTAGAGGTGTCGTACGGTGATGACGCCGTTTTCCTGGTACATGATGGTGATGCGGTCCAGCTTGGCGTGTGTGTGTGTCTGTGTGTGCATGTGCATGTGTGTGTGTGTTTGTGTGAGACTACCTGCATCCACAGGCCGCCACCCTCATCTCCTCGTAAAGATGTCGTACGGTGATGACGCCGTTCTCCTGGTACATGATGGTGATGGGGTCCAGCTTGGTGGGGACGCAGCAGGCTCTGCGCGCCTTCTTGGGGTCGCTGAGGTTAACGAGGGACTGGATGATGGCGTGCTTGGAGGGCGTGACGTCGGGCGTGAGCGGGAACACGCACGAGCCCTTGCACTCGTACGCCTCGTACTCGGGCGGCGCCACGATCCAGTGGTTCCAGCCGATGTCCTTGAAGTTGACCCGCAGGGACGTGCGCCGACAGTAGTCGCCCTGCGCCCCACGCTTGCTCCGCCGCGGCCGAGGGGGGGCACGCTGCCCAGCCAGGCGAGAGGAGAGGAGGGGGGGACGCTCGCTGGCCAGGCGAGAGGAGAGGAGGGGGGTACGCTCGCCATCCAGGGAAGAGGGGGGTAGGGGGGTATGCTCGCCGGCCAGGGGAGAGGGGGGTAGGTGGGTATGCTCGCCTGCCAGGGGAGAGGGGGGTAGGGGGGTACGCTCGCCAGCCAGGGAAGAGGGGGGTAGGGGGGTATGCTCGCCTGCCAGGGGAGAGGGGCGGAAGGGGTGCAGGTCGTGTGGGAGGGAGGTTTGGGGGGACGGTAGGGGGACATGCTCTCCTACAAGGGGAGAGGAGTGAAGGGGAGCACCCGCACCAGCTAGGAGAGAGTAGGGGAGGGGGCGCAGGTTGTCTGCTGGGGGAGTTTTGGGTGACTGTGACTGTAGGAGGGTATGCTGCAGGTTGTTAGTGTTGTGTGGGGGTTTGTTAGCAGGTGTGCGTGGGGGTGTGTTCGTTGGTGTGTGTGGGCGTGTGTGTTGGTGAGTGTGTGGGGGTGTGTTTGAAGGTGTGTGTGGGGGTGTGTGTGGGTCACTGGCCTCCTCGCTGGTGTTTGGGGGTTGGTGTGCGCCAGAGTAGACGCCCTCCTCCTCCTCCTCTTCTTCCTGCCTGACGATCCTCTTCTCTTCCTCCTCCTCCTCCTCCTCCCTGAGGATCCTCCTTATTTCATCCTCCTCCTCCCTCTCCTCTTCCTCCTCCCTGAGGATCCTCTGCACCTCCTGCTGTGCCTCTCGTCGGCGCCCCCTCTGGTCGTCCGAGAACACGATGAGCATCGCCGACGTGTTGCTGTGCATGCCCACATCCACGCCTCCTTCTCCTAACACCTTTCCCTCGATGTTGCTGTGCTCGCTCAAGTCCACGCCTCCCTCTCCTAACCCCTCCGCCTCCCATCGCTCAGACCCCTCACCCTCCTCTTTGATTGGCCCACACGGCGTCGGCTCCACCCACACCTCAAATCCCGCCTCCCCTCGCCACGCACCCGCCGGCCCTCGCAGAGCTGCCGTCACGTCAAACATCTCCCATGATCCTCTGCTCCACGTCACCACTCTCTCGTCCAGCAGTCGGTGTCCTGATTGATCAGCTAAAGATCCGACCTCTTTCTGCACTCTCAGGTGATTGTCTCTAAGAGCCAATAATTGCTCGCCTTCTTGCCTTGTCTGTTCCCTAAAAGCCAATAAGGAGTCATCTTCTTGCCTTATCAGTACCCTAAGAGCCAATAAGGAATCATCTTCTTGCCTTGTTTGCTCAGCGTCCATCTCCTGTTTTTCATCTCTATTTCTCTGCTGCTCTACTTGGTGTCCTGACTCCATCCCGTGTCGCTCTCCTCTGTCTGTGTGCCTTGCTTCTCTCTCATCTTTCTCTGTGTCCCTTGCTTCTCTCTTGTCTTCCTCTGTTTCCTCTCTGTCCCTTCTTTCCTCTGCCATCTCAGTGTTGGGTTCTTCTTGCGGTTCCCTGGGCTCTCTTCTCAGTGTGTGTTCCGTGTGGTTCCGCTGGTAGACCCGAATGGTTCTGGCAGGGATGGTGCCAGGGGGGCATGGGGTGGCTGTGGGCGGGGCCCATGTGAAGAGGCGGAGCTTCGCTGAGTTGATCTCTTCACTGATTGGCACAGAGACGTTAAACAGGAAGATGTGTCTGGACACAGCCCCATGTGTCTCTGATAAGGTGATGTCTACAAACACACACATTACAAATATTAAACACACACATCATTACAAACACACACAGCATTACAAACACGTATTTACACACACAGCGCCCACACCATCACAAAGATTAATTTACACACCGTCCCTTGCATCTTTGACAGGATGATGTTCACAAGCACACACACACACACGCACAAACACATACTGTATCACACACCTTGACACACATATCATTATAAAAACTCATGTGTTGCAGTGTGTGTGTGTGTTTGTGTGTGGCATAGGTGTTGTAGTGTGTGTGTGTGTGTGTGGTACCTTGTAGACTGAAGTTGCATATGACATTGGCGCACGGGGTAGCAGAGGTGTGTGTGGCGTAGGTGTTCCAGTGTGTGTGTATGTGTGTGTGTGTGTGTGTGTGTGTGTGTGGAGTAGGTGTTGCAGTGTGTGTGTGTGTTTGTGTGTGGCATAGGTGTTGTAGTGTGTGTGTGTGTGTGTGTGTGTGGTACCTTGTAGACTGAAGCTGCGTATGACATCAGCGCGCGGCGTGGCTGATGTGTGTGTGGCGTAGGTGTTGTAGTGTCTGTGTGTGTGTGTGTGTGTGTGTGGCGTAGGTGTTGTAGTGTGTGTGTGTGTGTGGTACCTTGTAGACTGAAGCTGCCTATGACATCAGCGCGTGGCGTGGCTGATGTGTGTGTGGCGTAGGTGTTGTAGTGTCTGTGTGTGTGTGTGTGTGTGTGTGTGTGTCTGTGTGTGTGTGTGGCGTAGGTGTTGTAGTGTGTGTGTGTGTCTGTGGTACCTTGTAGACTGAAGCTGCGTATGACATCAGCGCGCGGTGTGGCTGATGGGTGTGTGGCGTAGGTGTTGTAGAGCTCCACCATAAAGTCCGGTGGCTGGACGTGGCTCTCCTCCTGAGGAGCGCTGGACAGGTTGAGCTTGCGCAGGAACTCCTCCTTCATGGTGGCCAGGAAGCGCTCCATGTGCTCCTCCACCTCCTCCACCTCCTCCTCCTCCTCCGTCATCTCCTCTTCCTCCTCCTCCTCCTCTGGCACCCATGCGGCTCTGAGCCGCTCCATCCTCCTCCTCCAGCCCAGCACTCCTCTCTCCTCCTCCACCTCCTCTGACAGCACCTCCTCTTCGTCCTCTGGGACCCACGGAGCTCTGAGCTGCTCAATCTTGTTCCCCCAGCCCAGCGCTCCTCTCTCCTCTTTCTCCTTCTCCTCTGAAGCTCCCTCCTCCTCCTTCTCGGCCAGCGCCTCCTCCTCTTCCAGACCGCGTGGAGCCCTGAGCTCCTCTATCCTGTTCCCCCAGCCTGGTGGAATGACCTCCTCCTTTACCGCCATCTCCTCCTCCATCTTCTCCTCCTCTCTTGGGGCGTAGGGAGCTCCAAGCATCTTCATATTCTTCCTCCAGTTCAGTGGTTCCACCTCCTCATCGTCCTTCTCCTCCTCCTCCTCCGCTTGAGTGTGTGAAGCGCCGCGCTCCCCCAGTCCATTCCCCCAG
The DNA here is from genome assembly GCA_027475355.1 of Coilia nasus. Taxonomy (NCBI): domain Eukaryota; kingdom Metazoa; phylum Chordata; class Actinopteri; order Clupeiformes; family Engraulidae; genus Coilia; species Coilia nasus. Next base: position 10,258,666 of record CM050216.1, on the reverse strand, counting down.
CCGAATGCTCCAGCCTCCTCTGCCTCCTTCTGCTCCTGTGGGGAGTAGGGAGCTCTCATCAGGGACTCCGCCGCTCCTTTCTTCCAGTCTGGAGCTCCCACCTTCCTCTTCTCCTTCGCTGGGGAGCGCAGCGTCGCAAACTCCTCCGTCCCTTTCCTCCAGCCAGGTGGACCCATCTTCTCCAGCTCCTCTGGAGCGCCCACCTCCGTCTTCCCCTCCACCTCCCCCTCCGCCTCCTCCTGCTCTGGGGAGTAAAGCACTGTGAGCTCCTCCGTTGTGTTCCACCAGCCCAGCATTCCGAGCTCTGGCGGTGCGGTTCCGTGTAGCGGTCGTGTCGTAACGGTTCTGCTGTAGAGAAGCACGCTCACACACACCTGCAGAAGAGCCCGGCCCAGCCTCATCCTAGCACACACCTCTTCCTCACACACACACTTCTTAATTAGGGACGTGTGACACACACACACACACACACGTCACAAACACACACTGTAGACTAGCTGTGGTGGTGTCCTGAGTGGATATACAGGGTGTCTGCTCCTCAGCTGTCCTAGCTTCACACTCATGCTATACAGTAAACACACACACACACACACACACACACACACACGCACACACACTACAACAAACATTGTACTCTCTGGGTGCTTAAAATAGCCCCACAGTGTGTGTTATCTCATTCAGAAGAGTCTTGTTTTAGACACCACTATCACTGGGTGACAGGGTTAATGAACACTATGTAAACACACACACACACACACACACATGCATGCATTAGCATTACCACAGGCATACACATACACACACACACACACGCACACACATGCTTTCACACATAGAGTGGGATAATGACACAGAGGTCAACAAACTGTTGTGGTCTCACCAACGAATTCCTCCTTAAAATTCCTGGCTTCTGACATTCCTGTTTCAACCCCCTCAAAACACACACACACACACACACATCTCTACCTTCTTTGTACCCTTTCATACACATACAACATATAAAATCTTTTTGTTCTCAGGAAGGAAGTCTCTCTGGGTTCTTCAAACCAATAGGAAGTCTTTCTGGGATCTTTAAGCCATTAGGAAGTCTCTGTGTTTTCTAAGCCAGTAAGAGATCCTCATGGGTTCTCTTAGCCAATAGGAGGTCTCTCTGAGTTCTTTGAGCCAATAGGAGAAGAGAATTGTTTTTCTTCTCCTGTGGTAGAAATAATTTTCCCATGATGCTCTTCTATGCACACACACTCCCACAACATTGTAACCTTATATGCGTTCACACACAGGACACAATGCACTCACAGCTTAACTCTTTACACATTTGGGGCAGTGGTGGCCACACACACACACACTGAGCATGGCACTGTCCCCACACACACACACACACACACACACACAAACTGAGGTACCCTGAGCATGGTACCGTCCCCACACACACACACACACACACACTCAGCATGGCACCAGCCCATACACACACACACACTGAGCATGGCACCAGCCCACACACACATACACACACACACACTGAGCTTAGTATCGTCCCCACACACTGCTTCCCGGGTGGCGTTGTGACTCTTCACACTTAATCATACTCAATCATAGATGGTGAAACAGGCATTTAGTGAGTTATTTATTCTATTGTTACTGCACTAACATCTGTAAACAAATACAATGGGCAAAGAGTGAAGCTGAAAGCATGTTCACATTATCTAATTATGGTGTGTGTGTGTGTGTGTGTGTTTGTGTGTGTGTTTATGTGTGTGTGTGTGTGTTTATGTGTGTGTGTGTGTGTTTATGTGTGTGTGTGTGTGTGTTTATGTGTGTGTGTTTATGTGTGTGTGTGTGTTTGTGTGTGTGTGTGTGTTTGGGCTCCTGCTGTACCCCACGGCACGGCAGTCTGTCTGAGTCCCGACTGTGCCGCTTTGAGTGTGTGTGTGTGTGTGTGTGTGTGTGTGTGTGTGTGTGTGTGTGTGTGTGTGCTGTGAGGTCCTTGCAGCCTGAAGGGAACACAGAGCTCTGGACAGGATGACAGAGTTAAATAATGACGCAATTAAATCGAGGAGTAACGGGTCATGGGGGTAATGCACAGAAGCACCACACGGGGGAGCTACATGTGATACATTTAAAAACATCATCAGCAAAGCAAATACTGTCCATTTACATAGTGTAAAATACTGTCCATTTACATGCCATAAAATACTGTCCATTTACATAGCGTAAAATACTGTCTAGTAAGATACAGTAAAGTACATGCATATGGGTTAAGTTATGTACATGAAATACATACTCTGAGCTAGGCTTTACCAGAATACCATGTCTGCGCAGATTATATCACAGCAGTCCTGTGCGCAGACATTATAATACAGTACTGTAGGATGGTGTCTTTGTAGACATCATAACACAATAATGTAGGATGGTGTCTTTGTAGACATCATAACACAATACTGTAGGATGGTGTCTTTGTAGACATCATAACACAATACTGTAGGATGGTGTCTTTGTAGACTGAGTAACACAACACTGTAGGATGGTGTCTTTGTAGACCTCATAACACAATACTGTAGAATGGCGTCTTTGTAGACCTCATAACACAACACTGTAGGATGGTGTCTTTGTAGACTGAGTAACACATTGGGAATGTGTCTGCAAAGAGTAACCAAGCAGCCCAAACCTCCATGAAGGAGAGAGAAAAGAAGGACTAGGCTGTGAGGAGAGAAAAGGAGGGATGCATGGAAGAATGGAAAGGATGGAATAGATGTGATGAGATGATAAGTGCTCCTCATGTCTACTGTAATCATCGCCATGGTGACTCTAACACAGGAGCATGTCATCCCTCTCGTGGCAGCTCCAGGCTCTTCCATGCAACAGCCAGCAGGTGGCAGCAGCAGCTCATGTTTGTGTCGCAACAGGAAGTGTCCAGTGCTGTCCAATCTTGAACTTCACGGCCACTAATTACACTCCTCTCTGAGCTAGCTAGCCAGATAATTACACTCCTCTCTGAGCTAGCTAGCCAGATAATTACACTCCTCTCTGAACTAGCTGGCCAACTAATTACACTCCTCTCTGAGCTAGCTAGCCAGATAATTACACCCCTCTTTGAACTAGCTGCGCCACTCCACAGGGTTAGCTTACAACATTAGCTAGCACCAGCCACCTAAAGCTCAATTATTTACAGAATAATCTCAAACACCTCCAGAGTAGTTCTGTTTCACTGTGTGTCCCCACATGTAAATGTCTCAATACACATGCGTGTCTGAATATTGCTGTATGTGTGTGTGTGTGTTCAATGCCAAGATCTGAATGTGTGTGTGTGTGTGTGTGTCTGTGTGTATGCGCGCGCTTGTGTGTGTGTGTAAATATTGCTGTGTGTGTGTGTTCACATGTAAATGTCTGAAATGAACAGCAGGTGGACAGCACAGGCCACACGCATCTGAACTTGTACAGTTTAAAATGTCTTCATGCGGAGTGCCAGTCTCTCAATGTCTGAATGTGTCTAAATATCTCTAAATGTGTCTGAAGGTGTCTGAATGTGTCTAGTTGTTGCCGAAGGTGTCTGAATCTCTCTGAGTGTCTGAGTGTGTCTGAGTGTGTTTGAAAGTGGCTTAGTGTCTCTAAATGTCTGAATGTCTCTGCATGTTGCTGAAAGTGTCTGAATCTCTCTGAATGTGTCTCCGAAATGTGTCTCTGAGTGTGTCTGAATGTCTCTAAGTCTCTCTGAATATCTCTGGATGTTGCTGAAGGTGTCTGGATCTCTCTGAACGTGTCTATGAATCTCTCTGAGTGTCTAAGGGTGTTTGAATGTCTCTAAGTCTCTCTGAGTGTGTGTGTGTCTGAATATTTCTAAATCTCTCTGAGTGTGTCTGAATGTCTCTAAGTCTCTCTGAGTGTGAGTGTGTCTGAATGTCTGTTAAGTCTGTCTGAGTGTGTCTGAGTGTGTCTGAATGTCTCCAAGTCTCTCTGAGTGTGTCTGAATGTCTCCGAGTCTCTCTGAGTGTGTCTGAGTAGGTCTGAATATCTCTCTCTGAGAGTGTGTGAATGTCTCCAAGTCTCTCTGCGTGTCTGAGTGTGTCTGAGTATGTCTGGATAAAGGGCAGTGGAGAGCAGCTCTGGTCGAGTTCTACTCTCCTGCAGATGAATGGAGTCTCAGATGAGGGAGGGGGTTCTGATGTTGTGACGACTTGTGTTGGAGGTCCACAGCTCACTCAGGAGGGGGTTCTGATGTTGTTGAGTCTAAGGTTGGAGTCACAGGTGATGGAGGAGTTTATGATGTTGTGAAGACTCATGTTGGAGGTCCATGGGTGAGGCAGGCAGTGTGTGGTAACCCCAGAGATTACAAAACACTGGAGTGTGTGTGTATGCTGGTGTGTACGAGCTTATTGTACTAATGCTGTGTGTGTGTGTGCCTCTTAGACTGGTGGTGTGTGTGTGTGTCTACTGGACTGGTGGTGTGTGTTTGATGGACTGTGTGTGTATGGTGGTGCATACGTGCCTGTGAGAGTGTGTGTTCCTCTGCTACAGAGACAGTCTGTTCCTTTGTCATTAACTATAGCAGATGTGTGTGTGTGTGTGTGTTTGTGTGTGTGTATGTGTGTGTGTGTGTGTGTATGTGTGTGCCTGTGAATGTTAGAGGGAATTTATGCACATGTGTCTCTGTGCATGTGAGACATGAGACATGAACTTAAGCAGGTGTGTGTGTGTGTGTGTGTGTGTGTATGTGTGTGTGTGTGTGTGTGTGTGTGTATGTGTGTGCCTGTGAATGTTAGAGGGAGTTTATGCACATGTGTCTCTGTGCATGTGAGACATGAGACATGAACTTAAGCAGGTGTGTGTGTGTGTGTGTGTGTGTGTGCTTCCTCCTCCCTCATGGAGGGGAGTGTGTCCCTGTAGTGTTGTGAGGAATTGAGTTCTTTTCCAGCTCTGTGGTGAGTTCTGCTGTTCTCCGGTTCTCTGGGGTTCTATTGGGTTGTCGGGCTCACCGGCAGGCGCAGGTCTCCACCGACATGCCCGGGTAGACCTTCAGAACCAGGTTCCGCTCAGGATCCAAGTACAGAACCGGCAGGGAGCTCATTTTGTCTGGAACGCAGCAAGGTTCCGGAATACCGGGAATGATTCCGACGGCCTTGACGATGCTCTGGATGGTGGCGTGGTTGGAGGGGCGACCCACCTGAACACACACACACACACACGCACACACACACATTAACACAAATACACACTCTGTCTGAAACACACTCTGTCTGAAACACAAACTCTGTCTGTAACACACACACCAACCGTCTCACAAAAATATGACTGTGTGACAATACCAAAATCCTCAGAAATACGACTGTCACATACTACAGAACTATGACTGTTTGACATTCTACAGAAAGGCTCAGAACTATGACTGTTTGACATACTACAGAAATGCTCAGATATGTGACTGTGTGACATACTACAGAAATGCTCAGAAATGTGACTGTGTGTGACAATGACAGAATAAGACACACAGGATACAATGACACACGCAGGATGGGGCTTTCTGGGAGAGCGCTGCGCTCTGGGGACTTTTACAGACATAGATTGTGAGAATGACTTACCAAATGTGGCACGCTAAGACTACTAAACTGATCTAGAGGTTGAGGGTCAGGGATATGGAGGCATGCACACACACACACACACACACACACGCACACACACACACACACACACACACACACACACACACACATGCACACTTGTATGCGTGTACACACACACACACACACACACACACACACACACACACACACACACACACACACACACACACACACACACACAGGTTCACACAGACACACAAGCACAAGCACACACACTGATTTGTTTCCCCATTTGTCAGTGGTGCGTGTGGTTCCCATAATAGTCATTACAGTTTGGAGGGAACAGGAGGCCTTAATGCAGCTCTGAAAGCTAGCCAGCACTTATCTCCCATATCACACACACACATAGACACACGCACGCACACACGCGGGTACACACACACACACACAGGCAGACGCACACAGACACACACACACTTATACACACACACAGACACACACACACACACAGACACACACACACCCACACACAACGCAGACACATGAGGCCTGTTTCTGCTGGCCTTGCCCTTAAAGGTGTGCTCGGTCAGGGGTTTAAAAGCACTTACTCCTCTGATTATATTTCTCCCTTACTCTTCTCATTATATCTCTTATTTTAGGCTGAGCTGATTTAGAGACTGCAGGAACAAATACCCGGTATGGGACTGGCCCTTCTGAAGCCGGGTCACCCAACACAGCGTGGCTGCCACTGTAACATCTCCTCACTGAGCACATCCCAAACTACAATCTAGTTTTCACTGTGATTTCAACCATGTGTTTTTCATGTCCCTCATCAAAAGGCGTAGATTGTCACACCAAATACCTTAAGTCTTTTCGCGCGTTATTTCAATGATGTTTTGCATTTTCGTGTGCCATTTCACACTGCTAGTTATACCTTGCAGTTTTCCCATTGACAGGAAGATAATGTCTAACTTTGTTAGCTATTGTTTAATGTGTTAACATTTTAAGCATTCTAAGGGAATAACCCTAACCAACGTTTTTCAGTGTTAAAACTTATCCACAAATTACTTATAGTCATATTATTCTTCTGTATGACCAATTACATATCAGTGCATAGTGCATAACTTAACACCTGGAAATGCAAAAACACTGAAATCAGAGGGAGAAAAAAGGTTGGATGTTATACTTCTAAAAATCTTTAAATATCTGAAATATAAATGAAATATAAAATCTGATCTGTAGTAGCTTTTTCATAATTCCACACCATTCAACACCAGTGCTTTACAGGCAGTATCAACTCAAGATTATCTAGCTAGCAGGCGGATTGAGACCTTGCTGGCTAACAGGCTAGCATGCTCGCTCAGACGGGTACCTTATGTGTTAATGGAAAGCTAAGTGGTTCACGTGTGATTATCTCTACACTGGAGTTTGGAGATGATGGCAAAACTACAATATTACGGCGTACCAGCCCACCTCTCTCAGTGAGCACTGAACACAGCCCTGAGTTAATAAAATTACAAATAAAACCTCCCTCTTCATTTTCCATTTCCATAGCTGAGCTAATTAGTGACATCTCCTGTGTAAGGATCATCAGCCAGGTGGCTGAGCTAATTACGGGGGGTAATTGTAGGATTCTCTTACCCCTGGGTAGAACGGGGGGTAATTGTAGGGTTCTCTTACCCCTAGGTAGAACAGGGAGATAAGGTGTGGTTGTCTCACTTTGTGTGTGTGTCTCTGTCTCACCTTGGGTATGGGGAATCGGCAGGCCCCAGTGCAGTAGAAGTGTGTGTGTGTGTGTGTGTGTGTTTGTGTGTGTGTGTCTCACCTTGGGTATGGGGAACCGGCAGGCCCCGGCGCAGTAGAAGGCATCGAAGGCTTTGGGCGCGAGCACCCACTCGCTCCAGCCCACGTCAGCAAAGTCCACGCGCAGGTAGCGCCGCGCACACGCACGAGGCTCCACCCACTGCCGCCGCCGAGCCTTCTTCATAGTGCGCTCGTCAAAACGCAACACCTGAGACCCCCCATGGCCCTCCGACCCCCCCTCCAGCACCTGAGACTCCCCCCTCTCTCGCTGGCGGTCTGACCCCCCCTCTGACCCAAGCTGCAGCACCTGAGACTGGCCTTTTGACCCCCCCTCCAGCACCTGAGATGCCCTCCGCCCCTCCTCAACCCCCCCATGAGGGCTCACATCGTCTCTACCCGTGTGGGTGTCCGGTAGGTGTGGGTGCAGGGGTGTGTGTGTTTGTGAGTGCATGTGCTGTGTGCCGTGGGAGGACACTTTGGGCTTGAGGGGGAAGTAGGTGTTCTCCCAGAGTTCCCTGCTCTTGGGGTCTGCGTGGCGCTGGACTTCGGGCAGCAGGTTGTTCTGCAGGTGTTTCGCTCCGACTGCCTCCCGTCTGGGCCGGTTGTGGTTCTGATGGTGTGTGTGTGTGGGGTTCTGGGCGGGTCGCTCCTCGGTGGTGGGTACGGGCCCGTAGCGCTGCAGGGTGGCGGCGACGCTGTTGGGCTCTCCAATGGCGCGGTCGTCCGCATACACCAGTAGGTACGGCAGCTGCGGCCCGCTCGGCCTGGCCCAGTGTTCCCAGTGTGCCCGGCGCTGGTGCTGGTTCTGGTTGTGGCGCTCGGAGGGGGCGGGGTCAAACTCAGCGCTGAGGAGGCGGAGTCCGGTGGCAAGCGCCTGGCGTAGGGGGGCGGAGACGTTGCGTAGCAGCCAGCCTAGGTGGGGGCGGGTGTGGGGGTGCAGGGGCAGGGGTAGCGTGGCGAGGCGTGAGGGGGGTGCAGTAGAAGAGCCCGACCCCCCCCTAAGGAGCAAGCGTGGGGGAGGGGGGGGTCGTGGCAGAGGGGGGCGGGCGACAGGGGGGGCCTCGGGGACGGCGGCAGCACCAGGGCCGGGAACACGGCGGCTCCAGGAAGTGTAAGGTTGCCGCGACGACGACCTCCGACTCTGGGATGGAGGTCAAGTTAAACTGGAACAAGACCTTGTTGTTGGAGAGCACTAGGGGCAAAATATGGGCAATACAGTTTAGGTGGAAATCTCTTTTTATAAGACAATAACAAGAACCCACTCAGACACAATGTTCCCTCATAATGTGAGTTTAAAACCATCAGTAAAAACATGACTAGGGTGATTTGTTACTTTACAAAACAATGAAGTTTCCTTCAAGCCCATAAAACAATCCTGTAAACAACACATTTTTCACATTCTCAATTACACACACACCACGCGAGGGTGTTTTACGAGTCAGCCTAATAAAAAGACAAACACAGCTCCCGAATCTGCGCGAGGCATATGGAAATGTTTAAGAGAAGCCCCTCGCGCCCCCAGTGCTGTTACACTGAGGGATGTTGTCTCGCGCACTGGAAACTTTACAGCGGCCAAATGGAGAGCCCCTGTGAGCAAACCACGAGCATGAAACCTACATTATATGCAGGTATCTCAGCTAAAACTCTTTCGCGAGCCTTGTCACGGGCTACGTGCCCCCTCCGTGGGGAGGCGAGGGCTACGTGAGGAGTCTGGGTAGACTGTAGACTTTAAGGGCTGAAGTAGGCAAGCTGGCTTCGGTCAGCTCCGCCGCCACACACACGTCTGATAAGGAGCGGATAACGGCCAGACTGACACGACACTGTGCAGGCGCCAATGCTGTGAAATATCCGTTTTTGGCTCTCGTGTTGCCAGGCTGTTCTGAACAGAAACTAGCCCATCCGGCAACCATCATGTCTCAGTTCGACTTTGATTCCACCCCACAAACGTTAAAAGTTCTCCAGTTGTGAAATACCCATTAGGAGCTTTCAGAATCGTCCTATATAGTAACAGTAGCCTTACCTGGAGTTGCTTTGAAACTCCTCACCGTGTTCCCGTCACGCTGGCGGTTCTCTTTAGTGTACTGGTCATAAATCTTGTACATATTCATGGTGACCACGTCCTGTGCGTCCCTGTCCAACGTGGAGCGGTCAAAGGTGCGTTCGCTGGCTGACCCGAGCGTCTCCCAGCCTGGCGCCGAGGCATCCACCAGGGTGCATTTCCAACTGCTGAGATACACCAGTAAATTGAGAGCGCACAGGTATGCCGCCGCCATGATCTAAAATTCCATCAAAAGTTCGGCACCAAGAAAGTGGTCTAAAACTGGTGCAAAGTCAGCTGTGGACTGTGGCAGTGGGGCTCTGCACTGCTGTGTGTCGTGCGGGCTGCGCCGATGTGGAGATCCTGTCCGCTCGTGCCGCTTATGCACTTGCCTCCTAATACAGCCGCCGGCTGCGGGGCTCGCACTATGACAGATGGTGACGCTCTCGGCCGCCAGCCAACGAGATCCGAGACGCAAATCCGTTCAACGCGCTCCGTAGCTTCAAAAATATATGGCTGCCACGCCACGCGCACACTTTTCCAGACACTTTTACTGTTTTCTTGTGCAGACATCATCCGTAACGTTCAAACCACAGAAACGCCCGAGCAGTTTCCAAAACGATTCAGATAGTTTTACCGACATATTTCTATCTGCTTTCAAGACTGCAGTAGTGCGTTTCACATTTGCTCTTCATATTACGCGGCTCTGGGCTCCTCTTTGACTAAAGTCCTCAGATTTCCGCCATAGCTGATTTACGGGCGTCAGATTCATATTGGCGGCGCGTTTCTCGCTGCGGGTTATGCGCCTCACTGGACTGCACATGTGGAAATGTTTATGAAAATGAGTGACCTCTTCCTCCGTGCCCCACAGACAGTCATGGGCCTGTAAACATACTGTGTTGTGTGTGTGTGTGTGTGTGTGTGTGTGTGTGAGGGGAGTGAAAGATCAGGGATTATGTTCGAGGGGTTAGGATCTCAACACTGCTGTTCTGTAGGTTATCTTATCATCAGCTCATGTCTATAAATCACACACACGCACACACACGCACGCACACACACGCCCCTTCTCTTTCAGCATTCTGAGGACATGACACAGGCTGTGTGTTTGTGCATACATGAGTGTGTGTGTCTGTGTGAATGTGTGTGGGGTGGACAGAAGCTGTTGGGCATGTCACTGTATATTCTTGTGTGTGTGTGTGTGTGTGTGTGTGTGTGTCTGTGTGTGTGTGTCCGTTCGTCTGTCTGTCTGCATGGGGATAGAGTAGCAATGTTGAGGGGTGGGTGGGGGTAGACAGAGGTAGGCACTGAGTAAGTGTGTGTGTGTGTGTGTGTGGGTGTGTTTGTGTGTGTGTGTGTGTGTGTGGCAGGCAGGCTGATTTTGAGCATGGAGAGGAAGGCGATGACAGGCTGACCGGCTGGGGTCACTGGACCATTAAAATGCTTTGGAACACCTTTAACAGGCCTTACACACACACACACACACACTCTCTCTCTCTCTCTCTCTCTCTCTCTCTCTCTCTCTCATTCACACAGACACACACACATACACATATGCTTGCACGTAGACATCATCTCTCTCTCTCTCTTTCTCTCTCTGTCTCCCTCTCTCTCTCTCTCTCTCTCTCTCTCTCTGTCACACACACACACACACACACACACACACACACACACACACACACACACACACACACACACACACACACGTTTCACAGAGAGGGCCCAACCCCCTCACATGTGTCACAGTTTCCTTCCTGTATGGAACCCCAACTGAACTAGTTTTTCACACACACACACACACACACACACACACACACACACACACACACACACACACACACACACACACACACACACACACATACACACACACATACACATACACACACACACACACACACACACAGAGTTACATTTGGGGTGAGGCGGTATATTATTATTAATTACTAATAATAATAGCTGCTCCTTGGCACCTCCAAGACCACGGAAAGAAAGAAAGGAGAAAAAAGAAAGAAAGACAGAAAGAAAAGAAGAATGATGGAAGAAAGAAAAGGGACATTCCAGCAGTCATCATCACCGCCACAGCAATTACCACACTTAACAAGGCCATAACATAAGTCTGTGCGGTATGGGTGGTGCAATGTATGGGATGTTAATGTAGGTGTTGCTGTGGACCAGTGTTTAGGGAGTTGGTCTTGCAATCAGAAGGTTGCTGGTTCGAATCCCGCCCTACCTATGGTTGAGATACCCTTGAGCAAGGCATTTAACCCCGCACTGCTCCAGGGACTGTAACTGAAACCTTGTAAATAACTGTAAGTCGCTCTGGACACGAACGTTAGCTAAGTGTAGTGTAAGTGTAAGGTGTTTGTGTATGTATGAATGGGTGGGGCATGTTCGAATTCCGTTGTGCTGGTTACAATGATATTAAAAATATTGTATTATATTCTATTCTACAGTCACACACATGCAAATGCATACACACACACACACACACATATGCACGCACACACGCACGCATGCTCACACACACACACACACACACACACACTGACATTCACACTCACACACCAGCACAGAAGACAGCATCTAGCCTAACTGACCCCATAGCCACTAGACTCGGAATGGGACTCGGAATGGGATTTGGAATGGAACTGGGAATGGGATTTGGAGTGTAACACTCCTGTGTATGTGTCCTTTCATCTGCGGTGACATCATGACGAGATCATTCTTCTGTCAAGCAAGAAAAGCCTGACCTGAATTTCACCGTCTCACACACACGCATACACACACACATACTGTAATTCCATAGATACTTGCCTGGTCTGATCATTAGAGTGTGTGTAATTGTGTGTGTGTGTGTGTGTGTGTGTCTCTGTGTGTGTGGGTGTATGAGGGGTTCCAAGAAAAATGGAGAGACAGGCAGATTGAGGGAGAGGGAGACAAAGATGGAGAAAGAGAGAAGGAGGGACAAAGAGAGAGAGAGTTATGACCCTTAGAGCTCAAGCTCTAAAGTATGTGTGTGTGTATGTGTGTGTGTGTGTGTGTGTGTGTGTGTGTGTGTGTGTGTGTGTGTGTGTGTGTGTGTGTGTGTGCGTGTGTGTGTGTGTGTAGTGGCCATGCGCTAACTGGTGAGGTTGCAGAGTGATTGATGACATCACTTCCTACACATGGTGTTGTGTTATTAACTCCAAAAAGTTTTTTTCTGCTGTTGTGGGCAACACACATAAGTGAGGGGAGAGGAGGAGAGGAGACGAGAGGAGGAGAGGAAAGGAAAGAAGAAGACAGAGGAGGTGAGGAGGAGAGGAGAAGAGAGGAGGAGAGGAGAGGAAAGA
>CM050216.1:10238438-10243438 GCA_027475355.1 Coilia nasus | reverse complement strand
ATAAGAGGCTCAAAAGGCGGGCTGGGGCCTTGGTTTGGAGGGGGGCCGACATTATGAGTAGTGTGTGCGTGTATGTATGTGTGTGTGTGTGTGTGTGTGTGTTTAAAGGGAGAGATGTGAACAGAGGAAATGGCCAAATTGATTGGTTGTGAATGGGAAGATGAGTGCTGATTGGTTGTGAATAGGAAGATGAGTGCTGATTGGTTGTGAATGGGACGACGAGTGCTGATTGGTTGTGAATAGGATGCTGAGTGCTGATTGAGTACTTAAATGTTGTTAATGATTTTTAACTGAGTGCTCTGTTGCCATGATACCCTACTCTCAGTCTCTTCACTCTAATGCGTTAGACACACTCACACACACACACACACACACACACACACACACACACACACACACGTATATGTCTACGTTCAAACACACACAGAAGGGTTCCTGTTTTAATTCAGCCATTCTTGTATTCTCTCTTATTCACGTCACTTACCAATGTACTGCATTACACTCATACATCATTAATCAGCTCCCCATCACACTGCTGCACACTCCTTAATTATCCCATCACACTCCTTAATTATCCCATCACACTCCTTAATTATCCCATCACACTCCTTAATTATCCCATCACACTCCTTAATTATCCATCACACTCCTTAATTATCCCATCACACTCCTTAATTATCCCATCACACTCCTTAATTATCCCATCACATACCCCCTTAATTATCCATCACACTCCTTAATTATCCCATCACACTCCTTAATTATCCCATCACACTCGTTAATTATCTCAGCACACTCCTTAATTATCCATCACACTCCTTAATTATCCCATCACACTATTTAATTATCCATCACACTCCTTAATTATCCCAGCACACTCCTTAATTATCCCAGCACAGTCCCCCTCCCACTAATCACACTCCTTAATTACCCCCCCACTAATCACACTCCCTAATTACCCCCCCCCCCACTCATCACACTCCTTAAGTATCCCATCACACTCCTTAATTATCCCAACACACTCCTTAATTATCCATCACACTCCTTAATTATCCATCACACTCCTTAATTATCCCAACACACTCCTTAATTATCCAACACACTCCTTAATTATCCCATCACAGTCCTTAATTATCCCAACACACTCCTTAATTATCCATCACACTCCTTAATTATCCCAACACACTCCTTAATTATCCATCACAGTCCTTAATTATCCATCACAGTCCTTAATTATCCCATCACAGTCCTTAATTATCCTATCACACTCCTTAATTATCCCATCACACTCCTTAATTATCCCAGCACAGTCCCCCTCCCACTAATCACACTCCTTAATTACCCCCCCTCTTATCACACTCCTTAATTACCCCCCCACTCATCACACATCTTAATTACCCTCCCAGTAATCACACGTCTTAATTACCCTCCCACTAATCACACGTCTTAATTACCCTCCCACTAATCACATGTCTTAATTACCCCCCACTCGTTGCACTCCATCACACTTCTACATAAATGCTTAATTATCAACGCCTCCCCCATCACACTCATTAATTACCCCCCCTTACTCAATATACTCCTGCATATATCCTTATTACCTCCATCACACTCATATATCCTTAAATACCCTATCATACTCCTTAATAACCCCCCTCACTCTTTACACTACTGCATATTACCCCCCCCCCCCCCCCACACACATCTCTCCATGCTTACCCCCCTCCCCCCGCACACACACACACACATCTCTCCATGCTTACCCCCCCCCCCCCACACACACACACACACACATCTCTCCATGCTTACCCCCCCCACACACACACATCTCTCCATGCTTACCCCCCCCCCCCCCCCACACACACACACACACACACATCTCTCCATGCTTACCACCCCCCCCCACACACACACACACACACACACACACACACACATCTCTCCATGCTTACCCCCCCCCCCCCCCCCCCACACACACACACACACACACATCTCTCCATGCTTACCCCACACACACACACACACACACACACATCTCTCCATGCTTACCCCCCCCACACACACACACACATCTCTCCATGCTTACCCCCCCCCCCCCCCTCCATACTCCATACTGAGGGCCTCAGCCTCAATGTCCACACCTACATCCATCATTTACAGACACACACACACACACACCTACATCCATAATTTACAGACACGTACACACATGCACATACACACACGCACACACATGCACGCACGCACACACACCCACCTACATGTATCATGTAAAGAGCTAGAGGAACTTTTCTCTCTGCACTAATCCACTCCACACACACACACACACACACACACACACACACACACACACACTTATACACGTACACTCATTGCCCCTTCACTAAGCCATCACTGAGACCATTACTCTAGACTAACTAAACACACACATGCGAGTGCACACACACACACATGCGCGCGCGCACACCATTACTCCAGGCCTCTGAGCCATTACTGTCTGCATCACCAGCATTAGCACAACTAATGGAGGGGCCTCTCTCTCTCTCATCTCTCTCTCTCTTTCATCACACTCTCTCTCTTTCATCACACTCTCTCTCTTTCTCTCATCACTCTCTCCTCCTCCACTTCCCTTTCCTCTACTTCCCTCTCCTCTCCTCTCCTCACCTCCTCTCCTCTCCTCCCCTCTCTCCTTTCCTCTCTCCTCTCCTCTGTTTTCCTCTCCTCTCCTCTACTCCTCTCTCATCTCCTCTTCTCCTCTCCTGTCCTCTCCTCTCATCTCCTCCCTCTCCTCTTGTCTATTCCCTGTCTCTCCAACAGGTGTGTGTGTGTATGTGTGTGTGTGTGTGCGTGTGTGTGTTTGTGTTTTGTTCGATCTCTTGTCTTTTCTTTGGCTCAGCGTGTATAAGTGTGTGTGTGTGTGTGTGTGTGTGTGTGTGTGTGTGTGCATGCCCACATATGTGTGTGTGTGTGTGTGTGTGTGTGTGTGTGTGTGTGTGTGTGTGTGTGTGTGTGTGTGTGTGTGTGTGTGTGTGTGTGTGTGTGTGTGTTTATTATGGTGTGTTTTGGTGATGGTAACTTAGCAGGGCTTCTAACTCCCAGACTACCCATTGTTATTCTAGGAGGAGAGAAAACACCCAGGCCAGCCAGCCACTCTCGCTGCGTGTGTGTGTGCGTGCGTGTGTGCGTGCGTGTGTGCGTGCGTGCGTGTGTGTATGTGTGTGTGTGAGCAATGACAGCTGGGCCAAGGGTCGACTTACGTAGCTTTGATGTCCTTCTCTCTGTCAATCAACCATAGCCACTCCTCATAATGGCATACTGCCTGTCAACACACTCACACTCACACACACACACACACACACACACACACACACACACACATACACAACCACACACACAACATGCACAAACACACACACACACACACACACACACACACACACACACACACACACACGTAATGAGGGCCATCACAGCTACTCCTACAGCTTAATTAGGCTGTATTATCCCTATGTTCTGTGCAGTGATTATACGGCTCTTTAGAATAGTGATGAACGTCCCATTGACTTTGACTGGGCCACTCCAACGCTCGAAGGTCACATATTTGTGTATAATGACTGCTGAAAAAGTATAATGACCGCTGATGATAGCAAGAGAGCATACTTCCTTCATCTCTCCGCAAGTAGTCCGTTCACTTATCGTAATGGAATATAAATAATATAAGCTATATAAACGAGTTATTTACACGTTGCTAAGCAACCATTAAACATTCTATTCCCTTAATGAACTATGTTTTGCAACAGAAGCCATGAGACAACAATATAATATTCAAATCTAAAATTAAAATATGACATTATTAGAAGTTAATAACTTTTTAGCAAGTAGGCGTGTAATAAGTTGGATAATATTCAGTGAGCTGGTCATTGTAGTGAAATAAACCCCTTGAGAGGGACTAAAGCCCTGCATGTCCTGCTTCACTCAGAAGGGGATTATCCCACCAGAATGACCATTATCAAGTTTATTATATGGCTATCCCTTACATAGTTACTAACAAACACACACACGCACACACACACACACATATCTAAAGGCAGTTACCAACACCTACTGCTACAGTTAGACTAGAACTATGCCTAAAGTTACAGCTATGTCTGATATTCCAGTATACTCATAAAACTGCACTTACTGTACACACACACACACACACACACACACACACACACACCAACACACACACCCACACACACGCACACATGTAATCTGAGCTGTACATTTAACAGTAGACTTATGACTGCAGTCAGGTGCAGTTTCAGGAATATAATGTCAGACATGAGCTGTGTGCGTGTGTGTCTGTGTGAGTGTGCCTGTGTGTGTGTGTGTGTGTGCGTGTGTGTTTGTATGTGTGTGTGTGTGTGTGTGTGTGTGTGTGTACAGCTCAGATTACATGCTGCAGTTATGAGAAGGCCCTGATTACACTTACTGATGTATGTGTGTGTGTGCGTGTGTGTGTGTGTGTGTGTGTGTATGTGTGTGTGTAGGGTTCTGTTTAGAATTACTGATGGGTGTGTGTGTGTGTGTGTAGGGTTCTGTTTAGACTTAATGATGACAAAGAGAGGTCACAAATCATGGTAATGGTCTTCATATCAAATCAAGAGTTTTTTCTCTGGTGTTTTGAGGGTGCACCCCAAACACACACACACACACACACACACACACACACACACACACACACACACACACACAATTGAGAGAGACAATTGTGAACATTAGAAGAACTCGATGTCTGTGTCTCAGCTTTGTTGTTGTTGTCATTGTTGTGTGTGTGTGTGCATGTGTGTGTTCACACGCATATATGTGTGTGTGTGTGAGCGCATGCATGTGTGTGCATTTGAGTTGATTTCACCTGATTGGTGTTTCCTGTGGTACATTAAATACACATAGTCAACCAGCACACACACACACACACACACACACACACACACACACACACACACACACACACA
>CM050216.1:10225938-10228438 GCA_027475355.1 Coilia nasus | reverse complement strand
TCATCTCTATAAATCGGCCTAATATTATGTAGATATTGGCCGATGCTGATATGTTTAAATATCGGCCGATATGTTGGTCTATCTTTATTAATAACTAAGCTGAGATGGCTTTGTGCTCACAGGTACTCATCTCTATAAATCTGCCTAATATTATGTAGATATTGGCCGATGCTGATATGTTTAAATATCGGCCGATATGTTGGTCTATCTTTAGTAATAACTAAGCTGAGATGCATGATGACTCTGTCACAGTGTTGCCACCTATCCCAGTTTTACCTGATTGTACCAGTTTTTAATGGTCTGCCCCGGGGAAAAAATATTCTCCCGACACCCAGGTCGCTGGTTATAAGCAAAAAGGTTGATTAAGTTGCCGAAATGTCCCGGTTTTTTGTCAGACATACTGTAGGTGGCAACCCTACTCTGTCATGACTGATTGACACTGTAGCCTACAGTATGTGGGAAACTTTCACGCTGCTGTTGCCATGGCCTGTTACCAAGAATTACAGCTATGCAGGAGCTGGCAAACTAGCTTAGCCGCACACTTGCATTAGCCAACTAGCAACAGGAAAAAGCATACAGCAAAATTGGCATAAAGCTAATCCAGTTATGTACAAGCGAACACCTAATAGCTTTCTTTCTCTTTCTAAGGGTGTTATTTTGAATTTTTCAGTCCCACATGTGTTGAAGAATCTTTGTTCACTATGATCTAGGGAAGGGCTGGTGTGGTGTCTAGCCATAGTGTGTGTATAATTTTAGGAAATATGCCCATTAATGAGGTACTTCATCAGTGTGTGTGTGTGTGTTTGTGTGTAATGTTGGGACATACTGGGTGGTCTAGGGAAGGGCTGGTGTGGTGTCTAGCCATAGTGTGTGTAGCATTGGGAAATATGCCTGGTAATGAGCTACTGCATCTGTGTGTGTGTGTGTGTGTGTGTGTGTGTGTATGTATGTTAGGATGACCATAGTTTGATTACCAAAAACCAGGACACTCAGCCCAGCAATTAGACACTCAAATGATACTCAAAGTTCAAAGACACCTTATAACTTCAATACATTTAAGTATGGCTCCTCTGTATGGATAGAAAATTATTATATTACAATATTAAATGCTATCTGTAACCAACAGGGGCGGTCCTAGCCTGTTTGGTGCCCTGGGCAAGCACCCCACCTGTCCTTGTTGGACAAATTGATTCGCTACACGCACATATAACTGCATATGCATACACACACACACACACACACACACACACACAACCCCTGCCTTCACATGCATACACACACACACAAACATATATATTACACACATGTAAGCAGATACATCTGCATGTACATTCACACATGTAAACACACACATCTACAGTAGCATACACACTCACTCACTCACTCACACACAAACACACACACACACACACACACAGACGCACACGCAGACACACACAGACGCACACGCAGACACACACACAGACCCACACGCACACAGACGCACACACATACACACACACACCCACACAGGCACACACACACACCCACACCCACACAGGCACACACGCACACACACACACACACACACACACACACACACACACACGTGGGGGGGGGGGGGGGGGGTTATGGGGCCATAACACTGGCTTATTGTCTGCTTTTAGAATGCTTGTCGCCACAGGGGTACCACAGGATGTCTGAACACACACACAAACAAGCACACACACACACATACACACACACACACACACACACACACACACACACACACACACACACACACACACTGTGATATCAATCAAAAATTATGTGACAGAGACTCAAATATACACACTTTACACATATGAACAGACAGACACACACATACACACACATACACTCACTTACATGTACACACACACATACACAAATGTAAACAAACAAAACCAAACAAACTTGCAATATTGAGACACAAGTATGTACACTTGACAGACAGACACAAACACATACACTTACACGCAAGCACACACACACACATACACACACACACACACACACACACACACACACACACACACACACATTCTGCAGACTCAGTGTCTCACTCTTTATTACCAGCACTGTGTGGTTCAAAGCCTCTGTCTCTCACTCTCTCTCTCGCTCACACACACACACACACACACACACACACACACACACACACACACACACACACACACACACACACAGTGGGTATGATGTGTATGGCATTGTAAGCACATATCATCATCCACATATTGTGTGTGTGAGTGTGTATTTGTGTGTGTGTGTGTATGTGTGTGTTTAATAGAGTTCATTTATCTGGTAGCTGGCCTCATGGGTGAGGTAAGTCTTTGGAAAACACACTGGTTGTTTTGGAGGGAAAAGACCAATGTGCTTGTGTGTGAAGTACATCCAAGTGCACTGTGTACACACACACGCTCACACACACACACACGCACACACACATACACATGCTCACACACACATACACGCACACACACAGAAAGAAAGAGCGAGA
>CM050216.1:10200938-10208438 GCA_027475355.1 Coilia nasus | reverse complement strand
ACCTTGCCTCTAACCTTGATCTTGACCACTTCTTGAGAGTTCATCAGAGGATCTCTTCTTTAGAGGATCACCTGTACAGTAATAAGTCAGTGTAATAGTAATAGTGTAATAGATCACCTGTAGTTAAATTGATCACCTGTAGTCTAATAGATCAGCTGTAGTGTAATAGATTACATTACCTTACATTTACAGTAGCAGATGCTTTTATCCAAAGTGACTTACAGTGGAGTGTACCTGAGCTGTCCTATACTTACTGTAGAGTGTACAGTACACTACTGTGCTGTGCTGTAGTGTATCTGTGTTGTAATGTAGCTGTGCTGTAGTGTAACTGTGCTGTAGTGTAATTGTGCTGTGCTGTGCTGTAGTGTAGCTGTGCTGTAGTGTAACTGTGCTGTTCTGTAGTGTAGCTGTGCTGTTGTGTAGCTGTGCTGTTCTGTAGTGTAGCTGTGCTGTTGTGTAATTGTGAAGTGCTGTAGTGTAACTGTACTGTAGTGTAGCTGCGATGTGCTGTAGTGTATCTGTGCTGTGCTGTAGTGTAACTGTGCTGTGCTGAGTGTAGCTGTGCTGTAGTGTAACTGTGCTGTGCTGTAGTGTAGCTGTGCTGTGCTGTAGTGTAACTGTGCTGTGCTGAGTGTAATTGTGCCGTAGTGTAGCTGTGCTGTAGTGTAGCTGTGCTGTTGTGTAATTGTGCTGTGCTGTAGTGTAACTGTGCTGTAGTGTAATTGTGCCGTAGTGTAGCTGTGCTGTAGTGTAACTGTGCTGTGCTGTATTGTAGTTGTGATGTGCTGTGCTGTAGTGTAACTGTGATGTGCTGTAGTGTAGTTGTGTTGTGCTTTGCTGTAGTGTATCTGTGCTGTACTGTAGTGTAGCTGTGTTGTAGTGTAACTGTGCTGTAGTGTAACTGTAATGTGCTGTAGTGTAACTGTGCTGTGCTGAGTGTAGCTGTGCTGTAGAGTAGCTGTGCTGTAGTGTAACTGTGATGTGCTGTAGTGTAACTGTGCTGTGCTGTAGTGTAGCTATGCTGCACTGTGCTGTAGTGTAGCTGTGCTGTAGTGTAGCTGTGCTGCAGTGTAACTGTGCTGTAGTGTAACTGTGCTGTGCTGTAGTGTACCTGTGCTGTAGTGTATCTGTGCTGTAGTGTATACTGTGATGTGCTGTTCTGTAGTGTATCTGTGCTATAACTGTGCTGTGGTGTAGCTGTGCTGTGCTGTAGTATATCTGTGCTGTGCTGAGTGTAGCTGTGCTGTAATGTAACTGTGCTGTTCTGTAGTGTAGCTGTGCTGCGCTGTTCTGTAGTGTATCTGTGCTGTAGTGTAACTGTTCTGTAGTTTAACTGTGCTGTGCTGTAGTGTACCTGTGCTGTGCTATGGTGTAACTGTGATGTGCTGTTCTGTAGTGTATCTGTGCTATTACTGTGCTGTGGTGTAGCTGTGCTTTAGTGTAGTGTAACTGTTCTGTAGTGTAACCGTTCTGTAGTGTATCTGTGCTATAACTGTGCTGTAGTGTAACTGTGCTGTAGTGTAACTGTGCTATAACTGTGCTGTAGTGTAACTGTGCTGTAGTGTAACTGCTGTGCTGTATTGTAGTGTAACTGTGTTGTACTGTAGTGTAACTGTGCTGTGTTGTACTGTAGTGTAACTGCTGTGCTGTACTGTAGTGTAACTGCTGTGCTGTGCTGTAGTGTAACTGTGTTGTACTGTAGTGTAACTGTGCTGTGTTGTACTGTAGTGTAACTGTGCTGTGTTGTACTGTAGTGTAACTGCTGTGCTGTACTGTAGTGTAACTGTGCTGTACTGTAGTGTAACTGTGCTGTGCTGTAACTGTTTTGCTGTAAGTCACCTGTTGTGTCCCCTGTGCTGTGCCCAGACTCCAGCTGTATATGGGGCAGCAATGCAGGGTGACTGCAGTAGGGTTAGAGTGGAGTCTGCAGGTCACCTAAAGAGCACACTCAACACAATGTACCTATTCATCACTCTCTCTCACTCTTTCTCTCTCTCTCACACACACACACACACACACTACACACACACACAAACACACATACACACACACACACACACTACACACACACATACACACACACACACACACACACTACACACACACTACACACACACACACAAACACACATACACACACACACACAGACAAACACACGCACACACACACACTTAAGCCTAGCCAGCCAGTCTATCAGGCTTCCCCATCAGTGTCTCACCCCGTCTAGCAGACTGACCAACAAGATCAAAGAACACACACATGCTTCCTTCATATCTAACATGCACACGCGCGCACACACACACACACACAGCACTTCTTCCTGTATGTATAACACACACACACACACAGAACTTCTTATGTCTATTTATGTCTAACACAAACACATACACACACATGCACGCACACACACACGGACAGACACACACATTGCTTCCTTCATGTCTAACACACACACACACACACACACACACACACACACAGTAATGTTGTAGCCTGGCTGTGTAGGATAGTGCTGATGAAAGACGCTGAAGGAATGACGTAAAGAAATCTAAAATCCCAGAGACAAGATGGAACACACTCACACACAGCTCAGCTGAATGTGTGTGTGTGTGTATGAGAGAGAGAGAAAGAGAGAGCGAGAAAGGGAGAGAGTAAGAGAGAGAGAGGATGTGCACACAGTGTGTGTGTGTGCGTGTGCGTGTGTGTGTGTTTGGAAGATGGCCTGCCTGCCACCATCCCTCACTGGTAATTAAGAGCAGCCGTCATCATCACCAACGCAAATGGAAAACAGATGAGCCTCCCAGCACAGGAACTTCTTTATGTGCGTGTATGTGTGTGCGTGTGAGTGCGTGTGTGTGTGTGCGTGTGTGTCTGTGTGTGTGTGTGTGTATACACACGTGTGTTCTGCGTTTGTCCATCCTTACGCACCCCCCGTCCCCCAACACATACAACCCAATCATTACACACACACACACACACACACACAGTACAGTCTCTGTGTTCATCCAGTGTAACTCCCTTTGCTGAGGTCACACACAGCCTCACCTCCCCTGGCTTTAAGCAGAGAGCATGTATAGCACACACACACACACACACACACACACACACACACACACACACACACACACACACCCACACACACACACACATACACACCACTCTTTCGTCAGGTAGCAGAACTTGTGGGTGGCAGGAAAGTGTGCCTGAGGGGAACATAGCACCTGAAGTTCAAAACACACATGCACACACACACACCACATGCACATACACACACACACACACACACACACACACACACACACACACACACACACACACACACATATGTATGCACACACATACATGCATGCCGCAGGCACGCACACACACACACGCAAACACACACACAAACACAAACACACACACAGGTTGCCTTGCCTTTCACATAGACACACAGTTACACAAGCGTCTGCTTTCACTAAAACACTACAAGGGCAGGCACTGTTGCAACACACACACACACACACACACACACACACACACACACATTCACATACACACTCACACACACACACAATCACATACACACTCACACACACACACACATGCACAAACACACACACATTCGCACTCATACTCACACTCACAGACACACACATACACACAGTCACATACACACTCGCACACACACACATGCACAAACACACACACACATTCGCACTCACACTCACACACACACACACACACACAGTAACACATAGTTACATGAAGGCTGCTGCTTTAATTAAAACACTGGGACTCCCATGGCTACCACACAGTAACATAGCAGTAAATTAGTTACTTTCACAGCTCATCACACACCCACACACACACTCACACACACAACTCAGACACAGACGCCATGCATTAACACACACACAGCACACACACACAACTCAGACACAGACACCATGCATTAACACACAGACAACACACACACACAACTCAGACACAGACACCATGCATTAACACACACACAGCACACATACACAACTCAGACATAGACACCATGCATTAACACACACACACACAGCACACAACTCAGACATAGACATCATGCATTAACACACACACAGCACACATGCACAACTTAGACGTAGACACCATGCATTAACACACACACACACACAGCACACACAACTCAGACATAGACACCATACACTAACACTCACAGCACACATACACAACTCAGACGTAGACACCATACATTCACACACACAGCACACATACACAACTCAGACATAGACACCATGCATTAACACACACACAGCACACATACACAACTCAGACATAGACATCATGCATTAACACACACACAGCACACATACACAACTCAGACATAGACACCATGCATTAACACACACACACTCACACACACACAACTCAGACATAGACACCATGCATTAACACACACACACAGCACACACAACTCAGACGTAAACACCATACACTAACACACACAGCACACATACACAACTCAGACATAGACACCATGCATTAACACACACACACTCACACACACACAACTCAGACATAGACACCATGCATTAACACACACACAGCACACATACACAACTCAGACATAGACACCATGCATTAACACACACACACTCACACACACACAACTCAGACATAGACACCATGCATTAACACACACACACAGCACACACAACTCAGACGTAAACACCATACACTAACACACACAGCACACATACACAACTCAGACATAGACACCATACATTAACACACACACACTCACACACACACAACTCAGACATAGACACCATGCATTAACACACACACAGCACACATACACAACTCAGACATAGACACCATGCATTAACACACACACACTCACACACACACAACTCAGACATAGACACCATGCATTAACACACACACACACAGCACACACAACTCAGACATAGAGACCGTACATTAACACACACACACTCACACACAACTCAGACATAGACACCATGCATTAACGCACACACAGCACACACACACAAGTCAGACATAGACACCATGCATTAACACACACACACACACACACACAACTCAGACATAGACACCATACATTAACACACACAGCACACATACACAACTCAGACATAGACACCATGCTTTAACACACACAGCACACATACACAACTCAGACATAGAGACCATACATTAACACACACAGCACACATACACAACTCAGACATAGACACCATGCATTAACACACACACAGCACACATACACAACTCAGACATAGACACCATGCATTAACACACACACACTCACACACACACAACTCAGACATAGACACCATGCATTAACACACACACACACAGCACACACAACTCAGACATAGAGACCGTACATTAACACACACACACTCACACACAACTCAGACATAGACACCATGCATTAACGCACACACAGCACACACACACAAGTCAGACATAGACACCATGCATTAACACACACACACACACAACTCAGACATAGACACCATACATTAACACACACAGCACACATACACAACTCAGACATAGACACCATGCTTTAACACACACAGCACACATACACAACTCAGACATAGAGACCGTACATTAACACACACACACTCACACACAACTCAGACATAGACACCATGCATTAACGCACACACAGCACACACACACAAGTCAGACATAGACACTATGTATTAACACACACAGCACACATACACAACTCAGACACAGACACCATGCATTAACACACACAGCACACATACACAACTCAGACATAGACACCATGCATTAACACAC
Source organism: Coilia nasus (assembly GCA_027475355.1). Lineage (NCBI taxonomy): Eukaryota > Metazoa > Chordata > Actinopteri > Clupeiformes > Engraulidae > Coilia > Coilia nasus. The sequence continues at coordinate 10,202,621 of CM050216.1, read as the reverse complement.
ACACAGCACACACACACAACTCAGACATAGACACCATGCATTAACACACACACACAGCACGCATACACAACTCAGACATAGAGACTGTACTTTAACACACACACACACTCACACACACAACTCAGACATAGACACCACAAATTGACACACACACAGCACACATACACAACTCAGACATAGACACCATGCATTAACACACACACAGCACACATACACAACTCAGACATAGACACCATGCATTAACACACACAGCACACATACACAACTCAGACATAGACACCATGCATTAACACACACAGCACACATACACAACTCAGACATAGACACCATGCGTTAACACACACACACACAACTCAGACATAGAGACCATGCATTAACACACACAGACTCACACACACAACTCAAACATAGACACCATGCATTAACACACACACAGCACACATACACAACTCAGACATACACACTGTGCATTAACACACACACACACAACTCAGACATAGACACCATACATTAACACACACACACACACAGCACACATACACAAGTCAGACATAGACATCATACATTAACACACACAGCACACATACACAACTCAGACATAGACACCATACATTAACACACACAGCACACATACACAAGTCAGACATAGACACCATACATTAACACACAAACACACACACAGCACACATACACAAGTCAGACATAGACATCATGCATTAACACACCCACAGCACACATACACAAGTCAGACATAGACATCATGCATTAACACACACAGCACACATACACAAGTCAGACATAGACACCATGCATTAACACACACACACACAGCACACACAACTCAGACATAGACACCATGCATTAACACCCACAGCACACAGAAAGAGACACATACAGACATGGAAACATGCACTATGCATTCCACAGAGAAACATACAAACGTACACACACACACACACACACACACACACACACGCACGCACACATGCTCACACTCACACACAGACACCCCACGCAGAGAGAAACACACATACAAAGGCATATGGTCGCACACACCCACCCCCGACATACACACATTCAAACACACCCACCCACCCCACACACACACATACACCCACTCACACACATGTGGTTGCATTCCCAGTACCCCTACACACCCCCACAACCACACACACACACATACACACACACATGCGGTTGCGTTCCCAGTTCATCAGTAAATGTTTTCATTGTTTTAGTTTCCAGACATTCAGACTCATACACTCTTCACACACACACTCACAAACACCACACATACAGAAACACACACACACACTCATTTCCCAAAAAAATAGTTTTTTTTATTTGATTATTGTGCTTCATAACGCTCATTGTTGAGTGATAAAAAACAGAGCATACACATCATGCACACACACACACACACACACACACACACACACAGGCATGTGTAAAGTTCTTGGTAAGGCTTTGAGGCATTGGGTTCAGTTGAGTTACAAAACAAAATGAGTCCAGAGGGTCCCGTGTGTGTGTGTGTGTGTGTGTGTGTGTGGTGTGGGGGTGTAGTGTGTGTGTGTGGGAGGTCTGTTGAATAAGTCATACAATTGCACTGTGCAGAAAAATGACACGGGGGATTTTCGGTCGGTCTGTGATCGCTCCTTGTTGCCAGGGAGATCTGTGGTGTGG
>CM050216.1:10183438-10198438 GCA_027475355.1 Coilia nasus | reverse complement strand
AGGTCACAGGTCACAGGTGAGAGGTCAGACACATGTCACAGACACGTCAGACACAGGTCACAAGTCAAAGTTCACAGGTCAGAGTTCACAGGTCACAGGTCAGAGTTCACATGTCACAGACAAGTCAGACACAGCATAGACATCCTATACATAGACAGAGCATGGGACATAACTGCCAATAGGCGCTGACGAGACGCGGGGCCGCCATCTTGGAGCGGTGATACGCTCCATTCAGCTTAATCCGTTTGACAGGACAAATAAACTGTCAGCGCATTTTATTAACAGTACCTCACTAAACACCACTAATTTTAAACTGGCTGTATCACTAGTAAGTTATAGTAGGCTATAACAAAGGCTTCTTGAAGGCTTTCATTATTCTTAATTAATTAAAGAGCAACTGCTGCTTCCAAATCCCCTCAGTAATAACACACATTGATAAAATAAACATATGCAGGCTGTTTTTTGTATATATCGCTAGTTCAGCCCAAGACTTTTCATACGTCATGCTTATTAAATAAATCTGTCAGTGCATCCGACCCACCTAAACGACAACACATATTGCTAAAATCAACATACACCTGTTTAATGTAGCCTAAATCAGTGATTCTGGTCGCCGAATTATTTTTAGCATGTTATTTCGCCAGGTGAAACTAAGAACAAAATAAAATTCAAATCTATTTTTTTTTTCGTATTCATAGGCGCTGTTAGTGTTCAGCTTATAGTGAGGGCCGTGGTGCAAAAGAAGGGCAACTTACGGCGCATGGAGAGACTGACAAATGACAGATAAATGCCTGTTTGTTTATATTACCTTTGTGTTTATTGGTTAAACATGGCTATGTCATTATGTCTGTGTGTATTGAAATGAATTTAGACAGCGATTCACGGCTTCTTGTAGGCTACAGTTTTGGTTAGCGGTTCAACATTCTGTTTTGAAAAGCTGAGATGGTGGGCTTGGGTGCGCTGGCTGCCAAACGACTCGTTTTATGTACAGTCTGCTCTCAACTCTCGCATAGTCACAATGGAGAAAACAACCATGAAAAAATGTTCTGGGCTACATTCATGGTATTAAAAAAAAGACAAGAGGGAAAGAGAAAGTGGCAGATAGATTAAGGAAGAAGTTGTGCGCTTGGAAACACTGCAGGTAGGATGCATAACTTCTCTGACAGGTTGAGGGCAGCATTGGTTGACTTTTCCAGAACGTTGCTTTTCCATAAGGTTACAATTGAGTTGCTAAACTACTTTACTGTACGTTCCGTTTTAGTTTGCTAACTAACACTGACTGAAGTGTTTTGTAGATATTGTTGCAATAGTCCTTGTTCAAACGTTTGACGTCATTCGTGTTGTCTTTCTGCATTCAACATCCATCCACCTGCTATATATAATAGAATTATATATATATATATATATATATATATATATATATATATATATATATATATATATATATATATATTATATAATTATATAATTATAGCTTCATACTGAAGCTAGCACAACAAGCAAAACTGTTATTGTGCTGTTGTTCAGTGTAGCATGTCATCCTAGTTCTCATTTGAAACTTGTTTTAATAAATGTTCATTGTTAACATTACATTCGGTGTTGTCTCCCTTACGTTATCTCCGCTCTGAGCCAATTGGGCATAACAATACATTAGATATCTATGCCTATATATAAACACCTGAGCGCTTTTATATCAGCTGAAACCACCAATCTCTTTCAGAGTAAAAACAAATTCTATCTTACCCAACAACATTAATATTTGAATATTGTTACTTGAATGACTTATTCATGACCACAAATAGGCTTCGCTGTATTGCTTAGACTGTCTGACTCCCCATTCCAAGATGGCGGCCGTATTTCCCATGTCCCAGCAACCAATGCTCCGTCTATGTATAGGATGTCTATGAGACACAGGTCACAAGTCAGAGTTCACAGGTCACAGGTCAAAGTTCACAGGTCACAGACAGGTCGTGGCACATATTCCTCTCAAAGGTCAGAGGTCACTAATCTTCAGAAACACGTTATTTAAAAACACTCTTCTCACACAATTGTGACAAATACACAGAAACACACACGGTGTGTGTATACAGTATGTGTGTAAGTGCGTGAGTGTGTGTATATGTGTGTGTGAGCATGTGTGTGTATGTGTGTGTGAGAGCATGTACGTGCGTAAGTGTCTGTGTGTGTGTATGTGTTTGTGTCTATGTGTATAATGTTTGTGTGTGTGTGTGTGACCTGGTAAGACAAGCCCTTGAGTGGTTCTCCATTGACGGCGAGGATGACGTCTCCCTCGCGTATGCATCCGCTCTCCTCGGCCGGCTGACCTGGGAACAGCCGCTTGACCAGCACCACTGTGCCGCTGTCCAGAGACGTGTCCAGCTCGGCGATCAGGAAACTAAACCCCAGACCATTCAGACGCTTATGCAGCGTCACCTCCATCATGTTATCTAGGGGGCGATAGAGAGGGGGGTTAGAGTGTGTGTGTGTGTGTATGCCGCTGTCCAGAGACGTGTCCAACTCCGCGATCAGGAAACTAAACCCCAGACCATTCAGACGCTTACTACATTACATTACACTTAGCTGACGCTCTTATCCAGAGCGACTTAGAGATATTTACAGGGTTTCAGTTACAGTCCCTGGAGCAGTGTGGGGTTAGATGCCTTGCTCAAGGGCATCTCAACTATGGGTAGGGGGGATTTGAACCGGCAACCTTCCGATCACAACACCAAGTTCCTAGCCACTACGCCACAGCTGCCCTTATGCAGCGTCACCTCCATCATGTTATCTAGGGGGCGATAGAGAGACAGTGTTTTTATGGGTGTGTGTGTGTGTGTGTGCCGCTGTCTAGAGACGTGTCCAGCTCGGCAATCAGGAAACTAAACCTCAAACCATTCAGACGCTTATGCAGCGTCACCTCCATCATGTTCCCTAGGGGGCGATAGAGAGGGGGGTTAGAGTGTGTGTGTGTGTGTGTTTGTGTGTGCATGTGAGTGTAAAGATCAGGAAACTAAAACCCAAATCACCCATTCAACCGTTACGCAGTGTTACCTCCATCATGTTCTCTAGGGGGCGACAAAGAGGCCAGGTTAGAGTGTGTGTGTGTATGTGTGTGTGTATGTGTGTTCCATTCTTACCCTCAGACACGAAGCTGTAGTCTTTGGGCTGGATGGAGCAAGGCGTTGTCATGGTGATTGACGGGCAGCTGTGGTTGCTAGTCGTCGTCAGGGTGCTTCTGTCTGAGCTTACACATCGCCGTGGCAACAAGGGAGAGTCCCTCTCCAGAAGCAGCGTCACAACCTACACACACAGTGTACACAAGTCAGTGTGTGTGTGTGTTTGAGTGGGTGCGACTTAACATATGTATAAAAGACAGAGACAGGGCAAGTGTGTAGGTGTGTGTGTGTGTGTGTAGGAGAAAGGGAGTGAAAGTTTGTGTGTGTACCATAAAATACTAATATTATTTATTTCAATAACTTCATAGACCAGGCATTTATTTGAGACCAGGCGGCTATTTAGGACAGGCGATTGATTTCTTCCTCACAAAAATCTTGCTGGGAAAATATGGTACTCAAATTCTTTTAATCAATATGACTATAACTTTCAGTTTTTTTAATTCATTAACTAAATATCAACATTGTGATCACAAAATAATAATTCAAAGAAACAATAAAAAATACACAATAATTCAAAATCATTTTCATTAACCAAAAAGCATAATGTGCATAATAAAAATACCCATTTCCCATTCACCATTAAAACATCCCTGTCATAATAGTTCACCCCATGAAACACCTGCGAAACTCCCCCATATCCAACCTGTGGTACAGTCCCTCGGTTCCGCACGGAAATCAGGACGTTCAGAGAGTTTGCATAACAGAACTACATTTGCACCTTTAAAATGCTAAAAAAAACTATAAACTATGATGTTTTAAATGACCACTGTGTATAATGGTGTTTCTCTGCTAGCAGATGTGCTTTAAACAGATGAAAGATGATAACGACTATGAAATAGTGATTATGACTATGAAATGTGCATTGTACACGTGAGTTTGACAAACAATTGTTACTTCGGAATGCCGGTAGCCCTTTCCCTGCACCTCTCGTTACATTGCTATGTTAATGAAAGGTTATTGCAAATGATGGCTTACAACTGAACTCTTTTAATAACATGATCTGGATGAATGATCATCTTCAGACATATCTCCCCTGATTGCGTAGTGATCAAAGACTTACTGAAAGAAAGCACAATATGGCTACGTGAAAACTAAACAAAACAGGCGAAGAAGAAAAACATGTAGCGTCTTTTTTCTTCATTTTGTTTTGGTTTGGGTTAGCGCCGGCATTTATTTGGAACCGGCCTTTATTTATTAAAATATACACCTGCACCCAGCATTTAAAGGGAATCCAGCGGTTAATTGGAACTCGGCTATTATTTGCTATTTTACGGTAAGTATGTGTGTGTGTGTATGAGAGAGAGAGAGAAAGAGAGAGTGAGATAGAGTGTGTGTGTGGGTCTGTGTGACCACACCTGTCCGGTTTTAGAGAGCCGCTCCGCTGCCTGCTGATTGGTGAAACCGTCCAGCCTGGTACCATCCACCTCCAACAGCCTGTCACCTACACACATACACACACACACACACACACGCACATGCACACACAGACATGCACGCACACACACAGACACAGACACACACACACACACACACACACACACACACACACACACACACACACACACACAGTGGTATCATATGAAGCAGGTCAAACAGCATGTTTTTCAGGTGGAATTGCTAATGAGTCTGCGCCTCACCTGATTGGATGCGGCCGTCCAGCTCAGCCACGCCCCCTGACACCAGGTTCTTGATGTAAATGCCCCTCTGCTGGTTGATGGAGTTCACTGCAGCCTGAAACATACACACACACACACACACACACACACACACACACAAACACAGACACATACACACTTGTCATAACATCAACAGAGCATCAGAGCATACAGACATGCATGCAACAGACATTACTTTACACACAATAAGCACAGAAGGCTGTGTGTGTTTGTTTGTTTGTGTGTGTGTGTGTGTGTACATGTATGTGTGTCTAAGTCTAAGTCTAACCTCCGGTCACTAAGATTACCTCTGTAGGATTACACACACACAAACACACACACACACACTGACGCACTGATCCGCTTGCTGGCGTCATCAGTGTGGAGTTCTGAGGTGAGTCTTTGGCTTCTACCCTTTGACGTTTGACCTTAGGCTCATTGAGCATTCCGCAACTGGTGGAGCCCTATGCTGTGTCAAGTCAAGTGAAGTCACGTTTATTTATAAAGCACTTTAAAAGCAACCACAACAGCTAAGCAAAGTGCTGGACCAGCAGGGTAATGCGACTTGGTAGACAAACAGAAAGCACTACATAAACTGAGCAAGAGAATAAATGCAGATAAACCAATAAAACATTCATGCTGTATTGATCACCAGGGCATGAAAATGGATTTTAAGGTAGATTTAAAAGCAGTGCAGTGGCAGCTTGTTCCAAAGCTCAGGAGCAATCACTGCAAAGGCCCAGTCACCCCTGCTTTTTAGCCTGGAGGGAGGAGCGACTAGGCGGGGTTGGTTGGCTAAGCTAAGAGCCCTAGATGGTATATGAACTTTTAGAAGACCTGAAATGTAAAAAGGTGCCAAACCATTTGATTTGAAAAGAAATTAAAGAATTCTATGAATGAAGTCTATCCTGTAATGGACAGGGAGTCAGTAAAGGGCTGCAAGGACAGGTGGAATATGCTCCCATCTTTGCGTTCTGGTTAGGAGGAACTAGTTTCAGACAGGATAAGGAGGAACAGCTACAGCCTGCATACAGGGCGTTGCAGGTGGGATGAAACAAAGGCATGTATAACCTTCTCAAAGTTCTTAAAAGATAAGAAGGGCTTGACCTTGGATGAGAGAAAGGGAGGAGAGTCCAGAATTACACCAAGGTTTTTTTGCAGTGTCCTTGACAAATGGTTCAAGGAGGCTTAGGTCTACATACGCATCACAGGCAAAAATGGGCCAAAAGACTAGGACCTATGTTTTATTTTCATTAAAATTTAAATAAATTCAAAGCCATCCAGGCTTTGAAAACCTCTAGACAGTCTAGTAAATGTTTAAAGAGTGGAGGTCAAAACCCAGCACAACTACAATACCCCATATTACAGTAATATACATCACTACTCAACTTTACAGTAATACACACTACCCAACTTTGCCATACAACTACACAATACTTTGAGACTTGACATCAGAACTGAAATGTGTAGCATTGTATTGTTACAGAACACAATTAAAACACCTTTTTAAAATATGAACATAAACATTAGGCTACTGTGTATTATAGGGTGACCAGATTTCCAGAGTCTAAAACCGGGACACTATGTGTGACGTCATGCGCGTGCACATTCTCTTTGGCATTGTCGTGTAGTAGTCTAGTCTGCTATTGAAGAAAACCGTTAAAACACGGCCGCTGTATACTGCAAGATACATTGTAACATTGACTGCGAAGATTTCGCAGAGCGCACCTATCATTGTCACTCACACACACACACACACACATTGACTCTGAATTACTGGAAACTTCATTAGGCTTTAATTTAACAGTTTTGTATATGCGATCGCTGTAATTTGGGCAGCTTGATGTGGTGTTGGGTGGAAACCGGGACATTTTTGCGTCCCGACGGGCTTTTGTCGGGACTCGGGACACGCAACTAAAAATCGGGACTGTCCCGGTCAAACCGGGACGTCTGGTCACCCTAGTGTATTAACCTTACAACTGAAGTTAGCCTACTTAGCCTTACATCCTATATGGTCCTCTGCATGCCAAAATTAGTGAGGCAAAACCTGTTGTTGACAACAGTGTTCTTTGTTGTATTGGGTAATGAAATGAGGATCCATAATTGTAGACTTGTGACAGCTGATTTTCATGTGCAATGACAGCTAAAGCCACAGTTAATCATGCTAACATACCTTTGGCAAAAAGGCCAATGCTACAACTAGCCACAGCTAACTTAACCCCTGCTACTCACTATGTACTGTGTATATGGCTGAAACGACAACAAAAACCTACTTGACTTGACTTGCTAATGAGGTAACTTTAGCGAAGGGACTGGTACCTATGCTTCAACTATTTCCACGGCTAGAGTAGAGTAAGTCTTTATTGTCACTATGTAGATAACAGCAATTAAATAGCATAGCTAACTTAGTGACAGCTAACGGACCCCAGCTAATCAGATAACAGATAGGAAAACTTGGAAGCTTCTTACAACAGTCTGACTGTCTCTTAGAACTAACATCCTTTTGGCTTAAAGCGCCCATTGGAGAGAAGAATATGAGACTACTTTAAGACCTCAGCTATGTAGCCTCACAGCACAGCACATGTTGCTTATGACAAGAAGCTCTGAGCTGTTGGCAGCGTTAGCTGGTACTGTCGCTACAACTACTGTTTGTGGGATTAGGTTCTAGAATAACCCTTGAATAACCCTATCTCACTCTATTTGGGTGTGTTTTTGGAATAGAGAGAGAGAGAGAGAGAGAGAGAGAGAGTGTGTGTGTGTGTACTTACAGCGATGCTGATGCCCAGGCCGCCTGATTCCTTCTTCAGCTCCACTGTAAACTCCTCCGTCCTCAGGCTGCTCCAGGACCCCGACAGAGAGGGACTGTCCTGTCACACACACATACACACACACACATGCACATGTTCACGCACACAATGACACAGTACATAGCAGCGTGTGTTACCTGTGTGTTGCGCAAGTGGGCATCAGGAACGTGTGAAAGGGTGTGTGTGTGTGTGTGTAAGCAGTGTGTGCATGTGTGCGTGTGTGCGTGTGTGTAAGCAGTGTGTGCATGTGTGCGTGTGTGCCACCTGTGCGTTGTGTATGCAGACGTCAGGAACATGTAGAAGGGTGTGTGTAAGTGTGTGTGTGTGTTACCTCTGCGTTGCGTATGCGAATGTCAGGAATGTGTAGATTCTACTTCACTGTAGAAGGATGTGTGTGTGTGTGCAGGGGCGCAACTAGCAAGTGTCAGGGGGGTAGGCAGCAAACATTTTGGCGCATATAAAGTGGCAATAAAGTGTGCTGGTATGGGCTTTAAATAACAAAGGTTTATTTCAGATAGATAACGATAATGATATTGTACTTAACACAAACACTGTTATATAGTAACTACAGTATATTACTAACAATCTTAACAACAACAGTTAATAGAACAGTACAGTACAATGACATTTAAAGCCTTAAAACGCAATTTTTTTGGCTTATAGCCTAATCAAAGAAAACAAGGAAGAACCCTCTCTTCACAAGAATGTAGCTCATGTAACAATGCTACCAAATATTCTGCAGTTACAAATTGACCAACATAATACAAGAATAGAAGTAGAAATAGAAAAGTACAGTACAATGACATTTAAAGCCTTAAAATGCAAATTTGTAGGCCTATAATCAAAGAAAACAAAGAAGAACCCTCTCTTCACAAGAATGTACTTTATGTAACAATGCATAACACATGTGGAGTTTAACTAATAAATTGGTCATTACGTTTTTCTGGAGTTTTTAAGGGTTTTTTGGAATCATGTGTCACAATCCGCAACTATTTGTAATAATTTCAAGCCTAATAGTGTAAGTTGTTACTGTTTGGATTTTGAGAAAATTAGCTTTATTTCTGGTCAGGCAGCAACAACTTACTATGTGGTTGTTAGCGCGCTAACGCTAGCGAACTACGCTAACGTAATGTTTTAAATTGAAAGCTGTCACTTTACTCACTAACACCCACCTAGATACTGTTACTGGTTATAGTGTAAGCAGACAAAGTAATATAAAGTTATAGGGTTACAGCAATGTATTAAATTCAAGGTGAGTCCAATCGCTGTTAGCGTTTAGCACATGGTTTTGTCATAGTTACTACCATTCACTTGAATGAGCTAGAGCTAGGTCGTTAGCTTGCTAACTCGCTTTACAGACACACTAAATTATTTTCTAAAAGTTCGAAATATGAATTTGTTGGCATTTTGGTCCCATAGTAACGTATTATGTCGGCTTATCTTTGTAGAATCTAAGGCCCTGTCCACATTAATGCGGATACATATGCAAACGCATAATAATGTATTCGTTTGCGCCTCCCGTCCACATTAACACGGCGAATTCAAACACGGCAAACGGAGCTTTTGGAAAACGACCGCTGATGTGGAGAAATCTGAATACGCCTGCTTGGAACGGAGGATAGGCGTTCCATTGCTATGGCACCGAGTAAAGTTTATGCTCGAGACCCCAAAAACCAAAACAAACATGGCAGGCGAAATGGCAACGACGATGATGATGATGATTGTGATGCAGATGCTTTCGATGTACAGTGTACTCCTTCAACTGCAGATGAACGTTATTATGTTGTATACTGCACGCCAGGCATTACTACAACGGAGGAGGCGAATGTTGTACTTGTTAAATCGTACTAAATCCCAGCGTTTCAAACCGTACACAATCTTGCTAACAGAACTGTAACTGCTCTTTTTTTACTTTAGCGAGCGATAGAACTTTGAGGTGCACTGGAGTTTGGCAGGACTGGAGTGACGTAACAATCACAACATTTTGGAATTTTTGATAGCATACATTTCTAAAAACGACAGTGTGGACGGAGATTGTTTTTACTACGGATAAGCGAATTTGTATTTATCCGCATTAATGTGGCCAAAGAATAAGATCTTTGGTGAAAGTCATCATAGTTTGTGTAGTATAGACCCAGCTCCCAACCCAACTTTGAGATACTATAGATTAACGGCGATGTTTTTTTTATCGCCCGATAAGAGTCTCACGTTAACGCAGCACGTTAACGCCGATAACGGCCCACCTATAATTATTTCACGTCACACTTTATAACTTACCTGTTGCCTTTCACCATCCACCTATTCAACTGCTGTCGCATCCCTTGACATGCCATCTCCTTTTCCATCCTTCTTTTTCTGTTTTTAGCCCCTGACAGCTTTTTTGGTTTATCCATTTTTCCACAGACAACTTAATGCTCGTACCCATACACAGAACAAGATAACCTCGTACCCGCCCTCTTCTACATCAACATTCTATGGTGGAATCTTATGAGATAGGGCGCCTACTCTAGCCTGTTAGTCCTACAATGTTACAATATTAACGAAATGTGGAAATTATTTAGAAAGGCACAAAACAGCGACATATAGAAAAATACAATTTAAAAAAATATATATTTATTTATTTATTTATTTTATTTTTTTAACCATCGTTTTGGCGCCCCCCTGGTGCGGCGCCCCCCTGCAACGCATATAGCGCATACCCCCTTTTTGCGCCACTGTGTGTGTGTGTGTGTCTTACCTGTGCGTTGCGTATGCGGATGTCAGGAACGTGTAGTCGAGTGACAGGTTTGGGCGTCATCATGACGGACACCAGCTCGTCCAGATCCTCGTCTCCGTGATGACTGTCGGCCAGCAAGGTACTCTGGGAATCATAGTTCCTGGCCAGCATGCGGCGTGGAGCTGGAGATCGCACTCCTGCACATGCAACACACATCAGAATGCATCTAGAGCTTTAACACACACACACACCCTTTAGGTGAAGCGCCCACAAACACACACACACAGTCACAGACACACACACACACACACACGTACCCTTTGGCTGTGAGACTATGATCTGGACTTCGCTGGCGCTGTTCTGCATGATATCGGCCGCCTCACTGAAGGTCACGCCCTCTAGACTGATCTGATTCAGAGAGATGAGACGCCCGCCTGCACAACCACACACACACACACACACACACACACACACGGTGAAATGAATACAAAAAATCTATAGCAACAGCATAGCACAGCACACAGTGTACACAACCAAATTTACTGTGCATTTAACCCATAGCACACGTGAGTAGGGGGCAGCCATGACAACGACGCCCAGGGACCAGTGTGTGGGAACTGTGTCATGGTCAGGGTACCTCAGTGTGTGTTTGTGAGTCTGTGTGTATGTGGGAGTGGGTATGTGTATGTGTGTTTGTATAAATATGTGCGTGTGAGTGTGACTATTTGTGTGTGTGACGGTGTATGTGTGTTTGTGAGTGTCTCTCACCTGGTTTGATGCGTCCGTCGCGATCTGCTGGTCCTCCTGGAACTACTGAGGCGATGAAGATTCCGAGGTCCAGTCGTCCTGTATTGTCCTCCCCTACAATCACTATACCTGTACACACACACACACACATACATAAAAACATCAGTTCAGTAATTATGCAATGCTGTTCTTCCCTACAATGAACATACCTGATACGCACATACACGCATACACCCCACCCCCATGCACACACACACACACACACACACACACACACACACACACACAGACACACACACACACAAGCGCCTCACCAAGGCCAAGATTAGGGTCCTTCTTCAAGGTCACACACACAGTCTCTCTGTCATGGACTCTGGTCGGAGTGTCTGCTACAGGAAAAATAACACACACATCAGAAAACATCACACACCTGTCTATATAACACAAGTGTGTGTGCTTGTGTGTGTGTGTGTGTGTGTGTGTGTGTGTGTATGTGTATGAGGGTGTGTCTGGTGTGTGTATGTGTGGGAGTTTGTGTATGTGTATGTGGATGTGTCTGGTGTGTGTGTGTCCACGTGAGTGTGTGTATGTATATGTGTTTGAGTATGTGGGTGTGTCTGGTGTGTGTGTGTGTGTGTGTGTGAGTGAGACCTCTAAATGGGGGGGGGGACATGACTGCTGTGTCTGGTCGTCTCTCTGATGTAGTGGCCATGACCCGCCTCATGACTGGAGTGTTTCCGGCACTGAAACACACACACACACACAGAAAGAAAAAGAGAGAGAACACAAACAAATAAACACATAAACACACAGAGTACACAAAGACACACCCACACACACATAAACACACACAGAGTACACAAAGACATGCACACTCTCACAGACACGTACACACACACACAGTACACAAAGACATACACACACGCACACACACATATATAAACACACGCAGAGTACACAAACGCACACACTCACATGCATACACATACACACACACGCACACACACACATACACACACACACAGAGTACACAAAGACATGCACACACCCACACACACATAAACACACAAAGTACAGAAAGACACGCACCCACACACACACGTGCACACACACACACACACACCCACGCACGCACACACACACACACACACACACCCACGCACACACACACCTTAGTGAGTTTCTGTGCTGGTGAATCCTGGCCTGTAGGCGGGTGGCGATGTCATCACACAGTCTGCTCATGTCGTTGGTGGCTACGCTATCTGTGTGGGGCAGGCCTGGAATGGGGGCGGGGTTATGAGATGTGGGGGTGGAGTTATGGGAGGTGTGGGCGTGGTTAAGGTGCCCGCTGTCGGAGGTGGACAGGCGGTGGGCCATGGCACTGTTCTGCGCACGGAACACCGTGGCGTACTTCACTATGTTCTCCTCTGGAACCGCAGAACAGGAGAGAGAGAGAGAGCGGGAGAGGTAGAGAGAGGGAGAGAGAGGGAGAGGGAGAGGTAGAGAGAGGGAGAGAGAGGGAGAGAGAGAGGGAGAAAGAGAGAGATAGAGAGAGGAAGAGAGGGCGTTAGAACCTTTGAGAGGATGGCACAGACAGGAGAATATCACACACACAGGAGAAGGTCTGTTTTGTTGAGCCTTTGGATTAGATCATAATAGTTTTCTCTTTTTCATATTTGAATCACCTGTAAATAAATTATTATTACACTTTTAAAACTGAAGTGTGTAAACCTAAGTCTCCTAAGTGGGATACTGGTTGCATGTAAACACACAGTCACAGCCGTAGTCAGCAGCAGTCAGTAGGCGCTTTCACACTGCACGACACAGGGTGGCGACATGGTACGACACGCTAATTTAACCCGGGATGGCAGTGTGAACGCACGGCGTGTTTTTGAACCCTTTTCTGAACAGGTGGGTTGAGGAGGCGTAGCCCAGTGGCACTGTAACATTACGCCACGCATATTGCTGGGCTTGTACAGTGACGTGAATGACCCGTGCATTGTAGTAAATACACCTGTCTGCAAAGTTTTCATTCAGTTTTTTAAAACAACCATGGCAAGACACATAGAGTTGTTGCTGGCTCTTTGCACAACCATTCAAGGGCAAATGACATGGTACTGTACTGCACCTGGAGGCTTACTTGGGATTGCAAATATATGCAAAGAATACATTTGATGCCGATTTACTGTAGCTATTTGTACACGGCACCATCAGGTGAACTATAGCGCTATCATTAAATAATTTACTCCACACATTTTCGCCCGCGTCGAAAAAGCCCACAATACTTAGGCGATAGTGGTCTTTGTGGGGATATTTGCAGTCACATATTTCGGGATATTCACAATATATGGAGATATATGGAGATATATTAATGTATGCGCTCTGGACATATGTTTCCTTAACAAAACAGTAGCGCTATCATCAAACATCAACATTACTCTACAGTTTTCAAACATTTTACTCTCCTGGTTAAAAGGCACACAACACAATGATTTGTCTGTCAAAATATGCTGTTTATTTAACATAAAATGTTCGGCATAGCATTTACCCTACCGTTTTCATTGTCATGTCATTGTTTTGTGTTTCTAAAAAAAGTTTCCCGCGAACACGGGGTTTAAAATGACGCTACGACTACCAGGGTAACAGGAAGTGAACTCGCAATTTTTTTATTCAAAAGCATACACTTCCAAACAACACCCAATTGGGGGATATTATTCCTTGCACATTTAGGCTACATGATAAAGCTGTTGGCCAACAAACATGTACAGCATCTAAATTAAAAACAAATTACGAACTCACATTGGGTGAGTTATATATGATTTAGGCCAAATAAACAGCATATTTCGAAAGACAGTTTGCAGTTTGCCTCTGAACTCCTTGTTGGTGTTTTTGTAGTTCTGCTCAGCTGTTTCCCTTTTTTAAAAGTCCCGACGGTGGGTGGTAGCAGTTTTGAAACGTCACCATACCACACCCTGCGCCCCGTCTCGCCTCGGCTCGTGTTCACACGCGCCCCGGGTCACAAAAAAGTGTAGGGTCCAAGGTGGGTCGAATTGGCGTTTCGTTTGGACACGCCACCCCATGTCGGCAGTGTGAACGCAACAGATGACCCACTAATTTCGGCTGAAATTACCGGTAAATTTGGCAGTGTGAAAGCGCCTAGTCACTGTTTGTGTGTTTGAGGGGATGCTGCATGTGTATGTATCTGTGTGTGTGTATGTGTGTTTGAGGGGATGCTGCATGATTGTGTGTGTGTGTGTGTGTGTGTGTGTGTGTGTGTGTGTGTGTGTGTGTGTGTGTGTGTGTGTCTGACCTGAGGTGACACTGTGGCTGAGCTGTCGTGAGGTCATCTCCTTGTGGAACTTGTGTTGTGCAGAGCAGAGCTCACACAGGTACTTGGCAACGTGCGACCGCTCCGTGTGGAACGCGTGTTTCTTCTTACTCGTGCTGCTCTCGATGATGAACTTACGCCGCTGAGGGGGAAAACACAAACACACACACACACGCCAGAAGCATGCGTGCACACACACACACACACACCGAAGCACAGATTTACAAGGACCCGGGTAACACCAGAACCACTGATTTATGTCTTAGAACCCGGCTAACACCAGAAACACTGATTTAGGAATTAGACTACTGAAAACTACAGAAAAAACACACATTTATGAATTATAAGCAAACAATCATACACTCATAAAAACAAATAAGAGAAGCACAGATGTATGACTTTAAAATAAAGCTTAGAGATAAACACTGAGGGCCAAAGGCTTAGGAGACACACACATACACTCACTTATGGCTTTCAAATATAGCTTTGAAATACACAAGAAGCATGGCTTAGAACCAAAGAAACACTTCAATTCTGATAAAAGCACTAGTGTGCTAGATAAACTAAACTCCCA